>CM035837.1:27062232-27218033 GCA_020510985.1 Pholidichthys leucotaenia
TACACCTGGTGCTTGTTAAAATCCCAGAGAAATCCCATGCAAGGTCAGATGTCACCGTTTTATGCTACCTAAACCTGCAGCTCCTCTAAAAGTCCCTTAAGCCTGCAGATCGATAGCATATGTGCTGACAGTTGTTTTTGAGACGATGGGTCAAGACCTCAGTGGGTCCCAAATCTCAGTGAAATAGGTTTGTGGGTTACTCTGATGCAACTTGTGCCTCACTGTAGAACATGGGCGGATATTTCATTCCACGGTTTGTGGTGGTGGTGGTGGTGGTGGTGGTGGTGGTGGTGTGTGTGTGTGTGTGTGTGTGTGTGTGTGTGTGTCGGGGGGGAGGGGTAAACAGAATATTTTCTCCAGAGTAAAGATTGAGGGGGACACTATAGGTGTTATTGTAGTCAAGGCCCTGTAAGATTGTGTTTAGGGGCCCCTATATTTGTAATACAGTAGAGTTAAAAAAAAAACCCATTATAAAAACTTGAGCTATTATTTAGATGAACAAAGAAAATGTAATCAATTACACAGAATACTAAAAATTAAACCAGCATCCATATAAATGTTGCAAATTTATAAGAAAAAAGTCACAAATTTACAAGAAAAAAGTTGCAGATTTATGACAAAAAAGTAGAGAATTTATGAAGAAAAAATAGCAAATTCATGAGGAAAAAGTTGCAAGAAAAATTGGACAATTTTTGAGAAAAAAGTTGCAACTTTATGGAAGTTCAATTTGTAAGAAAAAATGTTGCAAATTTACAATAAAAACTACAAATTTATGAAAAAAGTTGCAAATTTATGATAAAAAATTGCAGATTTGCAGACTTTAAAAAACTGCAGATTCATGAGGAAAAAGTTGAATTTTTAAAAAAAAGTTGCAAATTTATAAGAAAAAAAATTAATTCATGAGAAAAAAGTTTCAACTTTTCAATAAAAACACTGTAAAGAAAAAAAATCTAAAAGTATGAGAAAAAATTGCCAATTACAAGAAAAAAAGCTGCTAGTTTGCAAGTAAAAAGCTGAAAATTTATGAGAAAAAAGTTGCAAATTTGCAAGAAAAAGCTGCAGATGTATTAGAAAAAAGTTTAAAATTTGTGAGGAAAAAGGTGCCACTTTACCAGAAAAAAAGATGTAGCATTAAAGGAAAAAAGTTGTAAATTTATGAGAAAAAATTGCAGAATTACAAGAAAAAGAAGCAAATTGACAAGAAAAGAGTTGTCAATTTAAAATTTTAAAAAAGTTGCAACTTTATGGAAGTTCAATTTATAAGAAAAAAATGTTGCAAATTTACAATAAAAACACTACAAATTTATGAAAAAAGTTGCAAATTTATGATAAAAAAAAATGCAGATTTGCAGACTAAAAACTGCAGATTCATGAGAAAAAAGTTGCATTTAAAAAAAGCTGCAAATTTATAAGAAAAAATTTTAATTCATGAGAAAAAAGATTCAACTTTACAATAAAAACACTGTAAAGAAAAAAATCTAAATGTATGAGAAAAATTTGCCAATTACAAGAAAAAAGCTGCTGGTTTGCAAGTAAAAAGCTGAAAATTTATGAGAAAAAAGTTGCAAATTTGCAAGAAAAAGCTGCAGATGTATGAGAAAAAAGTTGCAAACTTACCAGAAAAAAAGATGTAGAATTAAAGGAAAAAAGTTGTAAATTTATGAGAAAAAATTGCAGATTTACAAGAAAAAGAAGCAAATTTACAAGAAAATAGTTGTCAATTTAAAATTTTAAAAAAAGTTGCAAATTTACAAGAAAAATGTTGCAGATTTAAAATTAGTGCTCCAGATGCATTTTATTCTGTTATGTAACTGTTATGATTCCCCGTGCGCTATTACACAGCACACGGAGGAAGAAATGAAAAACCCAATTGCAGGAGTAGAACGTGCACTTCATTAACAAAAATCCCAAAACAACAAGTCCAGCAATTACCACGCTAATTAACAGAGGGTTGATGTTAATTAGCGAACTTGAACTTGAGGCCACCAGACATAAAGGGACGCCACCTGGATGTTCCGCAGCCTGAGGGAGGGAATGCCTAGTGCCGCCATAAGCAGTCGGCACAAAGAGAAAGGCAAACATGAACTTACGGCTGGAACGATCCAGGGCTGTCTGTGTAGTCCGGTGGGTGAGGGTGAAACAGGAACGGCCGCTAACACCAGAGAAGCACACTTGCTATAGCATTAGAGAAGACGACTACGTCAGGCTGAAGGTAAATGGTAAATGGTAAATGGTAAATGGAATTCACTTATATAGCGATTTTATTCGACCAAAGCGCTTTACAGATTCTGCTATCCACCCATTCACACACACATTCACACACTGAGGTATGTGTGTGAACCACCAAACTCAGGTTCGTGACATGTAACATGAAAAACAAAAAGGTTTATGATGAAATGGGGGGGGGGGGGATTCTCTGTTTTTTGCAGGATGGGAGGAATGTCTCCCCCGCCACTTGATTTACACCTATGATATGGAACAGCTCTCTCTTTTATTACTTTAAAAAAAATCTGCTGAGCTGAGATTACATGACACCAAATAACCAGATGTCCAAAGTTAAAGATAATGTTTGAGTGGCTCATAAATGAGCCCTGGTTGCAGTCTGACTGGAGACCTCAATCAAGAGCTTAGATGCCCAAAAGTGTCACTGTCTGTGTGAAGCTGAGAGACTTCATGACTTCAGATCAACATTAGCAGTGTCGGAGAGTAACAGGACACCAGTTAGAAGTTACCCTATTTAAAGGTCCTATTCATTGCACTTTTCCCACATGTTGACACAGTTCTCACAGGTCTTAATAAAATGTCTGTGACATTCTTTGGTCTCAATCCCTCATGGTTCAATTACTGCAGCACCATTTTGACCCATCTTTTGCAGTCTTCCTCAGTATGGCTCCTTTCAGTTTATGTCTGTTTAGATGCTCATGGGTCCTAGTTCACCCACCCTTCCTCTTCTGAGGTCACAATGCAACTGTTGGCTGGTTAACTCCTAGCTCCAAACTCAGCCTGAGCAAACTAAAATTGACTGAATGAATCAATGAATTAAATAAAGCGTCACTGGTGGATGGGGGTTGATAGGATATGGCCAGTTTCTGGAGTACAGTACAGAAACAACTGTGAGCGAGTGGATGGGCAGCAGCTAATAGCGGCTCACCGCCTTTGGTCTCAGACAAAGTATAATAAAATAAGCTAAACTAACAGCTAAAAATGACACATATGGTCAAATATTTGCAAATCAGTTATTTATTTATTTATTTAGCGGATGCAAAGTCCTCAAGCCAAGCAGTTGCCTCCTGGTTTGCTGTATGGAGGGTGTGTAATCCTCCTTCCAGTCTTTGGAGCGAGCAAGCCTCTATGATGTGTTCCATTGTTTGCTCCTCTCCACATGCGCACAGTGGGCTAGGGCTACTGCCCCATCTGTGAAGGCTGGCCAGTCCTGAAGCGATTGAGTGTAGACCACTGTCTCCTTGGGAGGTTGGTGCCCGGGACCTGTTGGTTGGGGTTTGTCACCAGGTGTTTGTTTGGGACCTCCTTGGTCTCCCATTCCTCTTGCCAAGCTGTCTGGATGGTGAAATCAGCTGGGGGAGGGTTTTTCCAAATCGGCCATCTGGATGGAAGTCGGGCAGTGGGTGGGGTGTAGATATCTGCATGGATTGGTAAGTGAGGAGAGTCTTTGGCTTTTTGAAGCATCCTTTGAGTTAGTGCTGCTCTCTGGATGTGTGGGGGGGCTATGTTTGACAGTACAGGGAGCCAGGGGAGTGGTGTTGAGCGGATTGTCCCAGTTATGGTTCTCATGGTTGTGTTGAGCTGGGTGTCTACGTGGTGTGTGTAGGATGACCTGGACCAGACAGGGGCACAATATTCTGCTACAGAGTATGAAAGGGCCAGTGCTGAGGTGCGCAGGGTGGAGACTGCCGCCCCCCATTTTGCACCAGCGAGCTTGCAGAGTGGGTTGTTTCATGCCTTCACCTTAGCAGCCGTCCCCTTTAAATGTTCCTTGAAGGATAGCGTCCTGTCAAGGGCCACTCCAAGGTAGGTTGGATTCAAGGCATGCTTAAGCTTGAGTCCGCTCAGGTGGATGTTTAGTTCTCTGGCAGCTTTTACATTGTGGAGATGGAATACACTGGAGACGGTTTTTGCTGGGCTTGGTTTTAGGTGCCAGGTTTTGCAGAACTGGTCCACTTTAGCAAGATTTTCCGTGAGCACCCATTCCAGTGACTCAAAGTCTGGTGCTTGGAGTGCCAAACAGATGTCGTCTGCATAGATGAATTTGCATGATTTTGTAGTGGGCAGGTCGTTTATGTAGAGGTTGAACAGGGTTGGAGCTAGAACTGAGCCTTGTGGAAGTCCGTTTTTCTGCGTTCTCCATGCGCTTAAGGTAAATGGTAAATGGCATTCACTTATATAGCGCTTTTATTCTCATCTCTTGATGACCAAAGCGCTTTACAGATCCTGCAATCCACCCATTCACACACTGATGGTGACTTATGTTCTGACCGAGGTGGACTCTGAACCTTCGGTTGGCCAGCAGGGTTTTTAATAATTGCTGTTGCCCAGGCAGGGATCGCCTTTGTAAGTTTCGGGAGGAGGCCTTTGTGCCAGACCGTATCATAGGCGGCTGTAAGATCGAGAAACACAGCCCCTGTCTTCAGTCTGCTCTCAAAGCCATTTTCAATGAAGGTGGTTAGGGCCAGTACTTGTTCTCCTGTGCTGCGGTCCTTGCGGAAACCTGCTTGATCCACACTTAGAATTTCCTCTATTCCTGGGGAAATACGTTGCAGTATTAGGCGCTCCATGATTTTATAAGGAACGCTGAGTAGAGAGATTGGGCGGTAGCTTGCTGGTAGTTTGTGGTCTTTGCCAGGTTTTGGTATGGCAATGACCTTTGTTGTCTGTCATTTCTTTGGGATTGAGTTTGTTTGTATGATCCTTGTGTAGAGTTGTGTCAACCAGGTTAGGGCTTGGGGGCCAAGATTTTTCATGAATTCTGGGAAGATGTTGTCGTATCCTGCTGCCTTTCCACATTTCAGGTCCTGTAGGACTTTCTCCAGTTCAGCAGCCTCGAAGGGTCCATGGTTTGTTTCCTCTAAGGGCATTTTTTGGTGTTTTTTTAGCTCAGTTGTAACTGCTCTTCTGGTGTCTTTGTCTTGGGGTGCTTTGGCGATGGTCAGTAGGTGGGATGCAACTTGGTTGGGTGTGGCAGATGCTCGGCTTTGGCTAGGAGGCTTCTGTGCAGCTCCTAGGCGACGGATGAGGCTCCAACATTTCCTGCTAGAGTGGATAAAGCTCCGGTCAGCAACTGTCTCCTCCCATTTCTTTCGCCGGGCTGTACTTAGCGATTCAATGAGATGGTCTGCTATCTCTGGGTCCCCTGATGTTTGATAGGATTGTAGGAGGGCAGCGCTTTCTCTGTCCAGGCATGGGACATAGAGGGGTCGGTAGCCTCGTGGGATTGCAGTGTGAGCAGCCTTGAAGATTGCGCTGCAGAAGCGGTCTTCATCTACAGTGATGGTGTGGAGTGGGATGGTAACAGCACTCCGATCCAGGGTTTCACTGAATTTCTTCCAGTTGGCTTTGCGGAAGTTCCAGCGCATCATCCTTGGGCTGTTTATGACTGGAAGTTGTAGGCCAATGTGTACAAGCAGGGGCCGGTGTTGGCTGTGTGGAAAATCGTCAAGAATGAGGATCTGTGTAGGATATGGCGTCCCATTCAAAGAGCTGACCCAGCACAGGTCAGGAGAATAGTCCTTCTTCCACCTAGCAGAGTGGAAGGTTCCTCTTTGTTTGGGGTCATGTATCAGAGCGAGATCATTTCTAGATGCCCAGTCTGAAAGTACCTCCCCGTCACTATCCACTGCTGGGTACCCCCCAGTCAGGGTGATGGCTGTTAAAGTCCCCCACATAGATGGCAGGGTGGGGTGGGGTGGGTAAGACCTGCAGATCCCAGTTGGCACTAGGGGGCTTGTACACATTGACAATATGAAAGCCACCAATGGTTATGGTGTCTGAGAAATGTGTTGTTGTCAGGTGGTTTACTTCAACTATGTCAGAACGCACATAGGTGGCACGTCCATGTTTGGCATGTGGAACATAGCACAGGAGGTCAAAGCCATTGATGGTGTAGCAGCCAGCTTCCTTTGTGCTAATATGAGTCTCTTGGAGCCAGATTACATCAATCGAGTGTTGGAAGGCGAGGACTTCAATAAGGCTTCGCTTGGCTACAGATAGGCCTTCAACGTTTAGCTGTAGTATGCGAAGGGCAGGTCCTACCGCAAGGTGCTCTCGGGGCTGTTTGCTTTCGGCTTTGGGACTGTGACTAGGATTCTTCTTTGACTTGGCACTGAGGCGTCGTCTCTTCGAATTTAGTCTGCTGGTAGGATCATTAGCTTCCCTGGGCAAGCCCGGGTACTGGCGGAGGGCGCAACGAGAATGCTGATCCATTGCCCTCAGAAAAAAGCAAATCAGTGAAGATGTCTAATGTTGGTAGATACATACTGTAGGCATAAATCGGGGGGGGGGGGACATGTCCCCCTCAACCTGAAAAAAAACAGAATTGTACCTACTCTCCCCAATATCATCATAAACCTTTAATATCGTGTAATATAAGACTTTGAATGCTAAATGCAAAGAATGCTGATTGTTTTCTCATAAATTTGCTACATTTGTATTGTAAAGATGCAACTTTTTTAATCAAATTGATGTTTTTCTTTTATATGTGCAACTTTTTTCTTATAAATTTGCACCTTTTTATTCATAATTTGTAACCTTTTTCTCATAAATTTGCAACTTTTTTCTTGTAAATCTTCAAGTTTTTTTCTTGAAAATATTCAACTTTTTATATAAACTTGAAAATTTTCTTTTAAATCTGCAGTTTTATTCTCATAAATTTGCTACTTTTTTCTCATAAATTTGCAGTTTTTTCTTTTAAATTCTCTTTTTCTTGTGAACATGTAACTTTTTCTTCATGAATTTGCTAATTTTTTCTTTTGTAAATTCACTACTTTTACATCATAAATTGCAGCTTTTTTGCTGTGAATTTGCAACTTTTTCTTTTAAATTTGCAACATTCATATGAATGCTGGTTAAGTTTATGTACTATGGAATGCCTTAAATTTTCCTCTTCATCTAGACGATGACTCAAGCTTGTTACCTCCGCCAAAGGGGGAGGTTATGTGATCATCGGCATTGGTTTGTCTGTTTGTCTGTTTGTTTGTTTGTCTGTTTGTCTGTTTGTTTGTCTGTTTGTTAGCAAGATAACTCAAAAAGTTATGGACGGATTTTCATGAAATTTTCACAGATTGTCAGAAATGGGGTATCCTACAGATGATTAGATTTTGGTGGTGATCCGGATCACCGTCCACAAGAAAACCGCCATTACGCAAAATGCCATTTTTGTGAATAACTACTAAACCACTAATCCTATCATTGTCAATCCAATTGTTGTGAATCCAATTGCTAGTCATATGTTTTCATGGTCAAGGAATCTGAAAACGTACACACAAACACTGTATGGGGGGAACTGTGGCGCTAAACCGCCATTACGGAAAATGCCATTTTCATCAATAACTACTGAACCACTCCTATCATTGTCAATCCAATTGTTGTGAATCCAATTGCTTGTCATATGTTTTCATGGTCAAGGAATCTGAAAACATACACACAAACACTGTATGGGGGGAACTGTGGCCGCCATTACGGAAAATGCCATTTTCATGAATAACTACTGATGTGGCTTATATATTCATACCTGCATATTGTGTAAGCCCAAGACGAAGTTGAGATTACATATGTGCTGACCTCACACCGGAGAAGAGGACAATGGGCCTGGACCGCCTGTGGAGAACATCTGGACGTGGAGACACGGCGGCAGAGGCTGGGGAGGGCTTCCTGACCCCCTGAGGCCAGTTGGGAGACTGAGAGACCAGGAGGGGGGTTTAGAGACAGGAGGGGGATGTAACAGGGATGTGTGATGAAGCCTTTGTTGTCACTTGTATAAATAGAGAGGTACTGACTGTGTTCAGCCTCTTATTTCTACTGAGAGATTTGATGGGGATGTGACTTCAAGAATAAAGCCTGAATGATGAAACCATTCAGCGTCTTCATTTCACGCTCCCCACATTGGTGACCTATCGACGTAGAGAATGCCTGGAGAGAATCTCCGCGTTCCGGACTCCCTGGAGTCTGCCCTGGCGAGCGCCGTAGCTGTCAAGCTGCCGGAATTCTGGCAGGACAATCCACGGTCATGGTTCCTACAAGCGGAGTCACAGTTCGCGCTCGCAGGGGTATCGGCGGATGACACTAAGTTCCACCATGTCATCGCTAAGCTGGACAACCGCACGGCTCGGTGCGTGCAGAGCTTGGTACAGCAGCCACCCGCCACCGGCAGATACGGCAGGTTGAAAGCTACCCTCATCAAGTTTTTCACACCCTCAGCCGAAGTGAGGGCTAGGAGGCTCCTGGCTTTGCTCAACCAGGGAGGACACAGGCCAAGCGCCCTGATGGAAGACATGCTACAGCTGAGGGGGTCAGACAACGATGGTTTCCTTTTCCAGTATATCTTCCTAACTAACCTCCCGGCGCACATGAGAGGGGCGCTGGCCGGCGTACGTTGTGAGACCCAGGAGGATTTCCGGGAGCTGGCCCAGGAGGCAGAGAGGATCCTGGACGCCTGCGGCGAGCAGACGACGGCAGCGGCGACCCAAGGCAGCGGTGAACCAGAGGCAGCAGACCCAACCCTGCCAACAACGGCAGCAGCGGGGCCTCGACGCGGTGGAGGTGATGGTTCAGTGGCAGAGGCACGGCCCCGACGCAGCGGAGGAGAGGGTCTCTGCTTTTATCATCGGAGGTTCGCCGAGAGGGCACGCAGGTGTGTGCCGCCCTGCAGCTTCAGGAGTTCGGGAAACGGCAGGACCGAGGGTCGTTAGCAGCTTCGACTCTCGGTGAAAACAGCAAGCTGCTCTACATCACAGATGCGAGCTCCGGACGAGATTTCCTCATAGACACCGGAGCCCAAGTGAGTTTCATCACCCCAGCTTATGCTGACCGGTTGGCTGGACCCCGTGGTAGTGGAGCCACTGCGGCAAACGGCTCGAGCATCAATACTTACGGGAAAAGAACTTTGTCTTTACGCTTACATGGCCGCACATATGAATGGACTTTTGTCATAGCGGCGGTGAGTTTCAACATGTTAGGTGCTGATTTTCTTTGCTCACATGGTCTGTTAGTTGATCTTGCCAATAGGCGGCTGGTAAATGCACTCGCTTTTTACTCTCTTCCCTGTTCAGCTCAAGTGTCCCCACCACCAGTACAGACCAACGTCGCCGCAGCAGGTGGTAAGTTCCACACACTCCTCACCCAGTTTCCAGCGCTCACCGTCCCTACTTTTTCGGCAACAGTTGCAAAACACGGGGTGGAGCATTTTATCACTACAGTGGGCCCCCCCGTCTTCGCAAAAGCCCGGCGTTTGGATGCGGCTAAACTCTCCATTGCGCGCGAAGAGTTCGCCAGCCTGGAAAAACTGGGCATTATTCGCAGTTCGAAGAGCCCATGGGCTTCGCCGCTACACATGGTCCCTAAAGCTGACGGCTCCTGGAGACCTTGCGGCGACTACCGCAGACTAAATAACGCCACAGCGCATGACCGCTACCCAATTCCGCACATTCAAGATTTCTCGGTGCATCTGGCGGGGGCGCGCATTTTTTCTAAGATAGACCTGGTCCGCGGCTACCACCAGGTTCAGGTCCGGCCCGAAGATATCCCTAAAACAGCGGTAATAACTCCTTTCGGACTTTTTGAATTTTTGCGAATGCCTTTTGGCCTTAAAGGCGCCGCACAAACATTCCAGCGCATGATGGAAGCTGTGCTGCGCGACCTAAATTTCGTGTTTGTCTACCTCGACAACATTTTGGTCGCTAGTTCTTCAGAGGAGGAACACGACAAACACCTCACTACCGTTTTTCGGCGGTTGGGAGAGCATGGGTTAATTATTAACCCGGCTAAGTGCCAGTTTGGCGTGGCGCAGATCGATTTTTTGGGGCACCACGTCTCCCCAGACGGGGTGATTCCGTTACCGGGCAAGGTGCGCGCAGTGGAAGATTTTCCCCGCCCACAAACGGTCAAATCATTACAGGAATTTTTAGGCATGGTAAATTTTTATAACCGCTTCCTACCCCGCGCAGTGCAGCTCATGCAGCCTTTATATGCCGCGCTCAAAAAACAAAAAAAACCCTCCAACCCGATCGAGTGGTCCCCTGAGCGGGAGCGCGCATTTGCGGAGGTAAAAAAAGCCCTGGCTGACGCCACGCTGCTCGCTCATCCAGACCCTTCGGCCCGCATAGCTCTTACTACAGACGCATCAGACGTCGCCATAGGGGCGGTCGTGGAACAGCACGTCGCCGGGGTCTGGCAACCACTGACGTTTTTTAGCAAATCCTTAAATGATGCCGAGCGCAAATACAGCACGTTTGACAGAGAGCTGTTAGCGCTTCATTTGGCCACCCGCCACTTCCAGTTCTGGCTGGAAGGTCGGAGTTTCACTGCGTTTGTCGATCATAAACCGCTCACTTTTGCGATGTCTAAAGTGTCAGAGCCTTGGTCGGGTCGGCAGCAGAGGCAACTGGCCGCAATTTCGGAGTTTACCACTGATATTCAGTACGTAGTGGGTAAACTCAACGTGGTGGCAGACTGCCTCTCTCGCGCGTTCATGGCACCGGTGCGCGCGGATGTGGAGCAGACTTCCGCGGCCGCGGGGCAAAATGACAACGCGGGTGCGCGCGCGGCCCCAGTTCACGTGGGGATCGATTATGCAGCGATGGCAGCAGAGCAGAGTACAGATGCGGACGTGCGCGCGCTCCAGTCTGGACCAACAGGGTTAAGGCTGGAGAGCAGGAGTTTGCAAACTGGTATGCCCCCCTTAATCTGCGACGTATCAACTGGGCGACCACGCCCGGTAGTCCCGGCCGCGTGGCGCCGCCGCGTTTTTGACTCGGTTCACTCTCTCGCGCACCCGGGAGCGCGCGCGTCTGTGAAAATGGTGGCAGAGAAGTTTGTTTGGCCAAGCCTGCGCAAGCACGTGAAAGAGTGGGCAAAGACCTGCATGGCCTGCCAGCGGGCCAAAATCCATAAACACACAAAAGCTCCGTTAGAACCGTTCCAAATCCCGACCAGGAGGTTCGACCACGTGCATGTCGACCTCGTGCGCCCCCTACCGTCGTCGCACTGGTTCACACATCTTTTGACAATGGTGGACCGAACCACGCGTTGGCCGGAAGCGGTCCCTTTAACTTCAACCACGGCTGCAGAAGTGGCTCGAGTTTTTTTAACGGCCTGGGTAGCACGTTTTGGGGTTCCGTCGGACATTACGTCAGACAGAGGCCCCCAGTTTGTCTCCGAGCTTTCGTTGGCGATGGCCAGCAGCTTGGGGACAACAATCCATCGCACTACCACGTATCACCCCCAAGCTAATGGTTTATGCGAGCGTTTTCATAGGTCGTTGAAGGCAGCCCTCAGAGCGTCGCTTACGGATGGAGATTGGGTAAACAAACTACCATGGGTCTTATTGGGGTTGCGTTCTGCACCCAAGGAGGATCTGAATGCCTCCCCAGCAGAGTTAGTGTTTGCACAACCTCTCAGGCTGCCCGGTGAGTTCTTACCAGAGCATCCAGGGCCGGAGCGCCTCCCAGCTCTGAGGCCACTAAGCGGCGCGGAAGCAGACATGCTCCCGGGCCCCGTTCATCACACTTTTCCGCGGGTTTTTGTTCCTCAGGCTTTAAAAAATGCCGAGTTCGTTTTTGTTAGGCACGATGCTTTAAAACAGACTCTCCGTCCACCATATGATGGGCCATTTAGAGTGCTGGAATCTGGTGATAAGCAGTTTGTGCTAGATTTGGGTGACAGAAAAGAGACAGTCAGTATTGACAGACTTAAGCCTGCTTTTGTGATGAACGATGAGTCTGTACGGGTGGCGAGGGCACCGTGGCGGGGTAGACCCACCAAGGACCACGTCTCGGCCCCCCCACAGGGGTCAAATAACCATTCTCTTCCTCAGACTGCAGATTCCTTGCAGGACAGCGCCGCTAAGACGGCGAAACCTACGTACAGCAGATTCGGAAGACGGTTAAAACCCAGACGACGTGCAGACTGAGGGTGATGGAATAATGTGGTATAAGCTATGCTGTTGGTGTTGGCACTGAGTTTTTAATCAAGTTGTATAGACTATGCTGTGAGAGTTATCACTGAAATGTTAGTGTGATCATGCTGTGTAGGCTGTACTGTTGATGTGGTTCCTGAATTTCCTTTTTAATGTGAGCACGTAGTATAGTTATGACATTGATGCCATCCTGTATTAATTTTTTTTATTGGAAACCCGAATGTATGGTCCATTCTTCGGCGTTTGGGGGGGGGCTGTGGCTTATATATTCATACCTGCATATTGTGTAAGCCCAAGACGAAGTTGAGATTACATATGTGCTGACCTCACGCCTGAGAAGAGGACAATGGGCCTGGACCGCCTGTGGAGAACACCTGGACGTGGAGACACGGCGGCAGAGGCTGGAGAGGGCTTCCTGACCCCCTGAGGCCAGTTGGGAGACTGAGAGACCAGGAGGGGGGTTTAGAGACAGGAGGGGGATGTAACAGGGATGTGTGATGAAGCCTTTGTTGTCACTTGTATAAATAGAGAGGTACTGACTGTGTTCAGCCTCTTATTTCTACTGAGAGATTTGATGGGGATGTGACTTCAAGAATAAAGCCTGAATTACGAAACCATTCAGCGTCTTCATTTCACGCTCCCCACACTGAACCACTAATCCTATCATTGTCAATCCAATTGCTAGTCATATGTTTTCATGGTCAAGGAATCTGAAAACATACACACAAACACTGTATGGGAGGAACTGGGGCCGCCATTATGGAAAACGCCATTTTCATGAATAACTACTGAACCACTAATCCTATCATTGTCAATCCAATTGCTAGTCATATGTTTTCATGGTCAAGGAATCTGAAAACGTACACACAAACACTGTATGGGACGAACTGTGGCCGCCATTACGGAAAATGCCATTTTCGTGAATAACTACTGAACCACTGCTTGTCATATGTTTTCATGATCAAGGAATCTGAAGACTGTATGGGGGGAACTGTGGCGCTTGGCGGAGGTCTGTGCTCTCCGAGTGCTTTTCTAGTTTTTTATAACGTTTTTGTTTTAAAGGGTTTGAACTCTTCCTTATTACAAACTAAGGGCCCTTAAACACAATCCTGCATCACCCTGACAACCTATTGTGTCCGCCTCAATCTTTCCTCTGGAGAAAATGTTCTGTTTATTGTCCCCACAATGACATGAAGTATCCACCCATGGGTAGATAGGATACAGTATATAGAAAATAACAATAAGACCTGACCATGATCAGTTCAGCTAAGCTAGCACTAGGCGGCCTGCCCTATCAGCCTCTCCCGCTGAGTTAAGTTATTTCCATGCCAATGGCATATGATGGTGCCTATCTCGGTTTCGTGACCCTAGGCCACACAGCTACTGTAAGCAGCAGAAGCTACAGTGGGCGGTCAGTCCTCTGGTAGCTCTGTGTGTTAACTTTCCTCTCCCCATTCTATTATGCTGAGCACCAAGCTAGAAGGCAGAAAGTACTATTTTCACCTGGTCTTTGGTATGACCCGGCCGGGATTTGAACCCCAGCCTCCCAGTTGTGGGGCGGATGCTCTACCAACTAGACCACCACTCCAGTCTCTTCCGCTGAGGTGCGCTCTAATGCAGTAGACAGACTAACTCTTACAGCCTAGCCAAGCTAATGCTATTGGATCACGGATATCACAGCCAAAAACTATCAAAATAAGCCAGAAGGCATAGGATATATTATCAACTATGAATTAGAGAACCAGGAGGGAACATGGATTTATAGTGAGGGTAGATAAAATATATAGAAAAGAGCTCAACCCAACCTCATTCCATTGAGCTCCGGTTCTATTGTCACAGCTGAAACCAAATCCTAACTGCTTGTTCCTCTTCTGGCACACCAACCCTCTCCATGTCTTCCTTTACTACATCCATGAATCTTCTCTGTGGTCTTTTTTTTCTACTCCTGCCTGGCAGCTCCATCTTCAACATCCTTTGTTCAACATATCTACTATCCCTCCTCTGCACATGTCCAAACCATCTCAGCCTTGCCTCTCTTACTTTGTCTCCAAACCGCTCAACCTGAGCTGTCCCTCTGATATACTCATTTCTAATTCTGTCCGTCCTAGTCACTTCCAGTGAGAATCTTAGCATCTTCAGCTCTGCCACCTCCAGCTCAGCCTCCTGTCTTTTTGTCAGTGCCACTGTCTCCAAACCATACATCATAGCAGGTCTTACTACCGTCTTATAAATCTTCCCTTTCACTCTAGCTGCTATCCTTTCATCACAATTAACCCCTGACACTCATCTCCACCCATGCAACCCAGCCTGCACTGTCTTCTTCACCTCCCTTGTGTAGTTCATTGCTTTGAATGCTTCACCCCAGGTATTTAAATTCGCCAACCTTCACTACCTCTACTCCTTGCATCTTCACTGTTACACCTGCCTTCCTCTTATTCACACACATTTATTCTGTCTTGCTTCAACTGACTTTCATTCCTCTTCTCTCCAGCGTGGATCTACACCTTTCCAGGTTCTCTTCCACCTGCTTCCTACACTCACTATAGATGGTTGACCCCAGGTATTTAAACTCATAAACTGGTAACTCCGATTACCGATTACAAATTTTTAATCTAAATTTGTAACTTTTTTCGTTATAAATTTGCTACTTTTTCCTCATAAATTTGCAGCTTTTTTCTGTATAATTTGCAAGTTTTTCTTATAAACTTGTTACTTTTTTATTAACACAACGTCCATAGAGATGCTGGTTAATTTTTTAAATGTAATTGTTTAATTTTTTTCCTGTTCATCTAGATAGTGACCTAAGTTAACTTTTTAAATGATTTTGTTGGGATGGTAGAGATGAGAAAGTCAGGAGTGGCAGAGAAGTATGTAAGGGTGGTGCAGTTCATGTATGAGGACAGCGAGATGGTGGTGAGGTGTGTTGTAGGAATGACAGATGGATTCAAAGTGGGGTGAGATTACATCAGAGATTGGTTATCAGAGATTGGCTAACCCCTTCTTGTTTGCCATGGTGATGGACAGATTGACAGACAAGGTCAGCAAGTAGTTTCCGTGGACCATGATGTTTGCAGACAACATCGTGATCTCTAGTGAGAGTAGGGAGCAGGTGAAAGAGAACCTGGAGAGGTGTAGGTATGTTCTGGAGAGAAGAGGAATGAAAGTCAGCAGAAGTAAGACAGAATACATGAGGGTGAATGAAAGGGAGGCATGTGTAATGGTGGAGATGGAAGAAGTAGAGATAGGAAAGGTAAATGAGTTTAAATACCTGGGGTTAGCCATCCAAATCAATGAAAAATGCACAAGAGAGGTGAAGAAAAGAGTACAGGCAGGGTGGAGTGGGTAGAGACGAGTGTCGGGGGTGATTTGTGACAGAAAGACAGCAGTTAGAGTGAAAGGGAAGATTTACAAGATGGTAGTGAGACCTGCTATAATGTATGGTTTGGAGATGGTGGTGCTGACAAAAAGACAGGAGGTGGAGCTGGAGGTGGCAGAGTTGAAGATGCTAAGATTTTCATTGGGAGTGACTAGGAAGGACAGGATTAGAAATGAGATATCAGAGGGACAACAGCTCAGGTTGAGCAGTTTGGAGACAAAGTGAGGGAGGCAAGGCTGAGATGGTTTGGACATGTGCAGAGGAGGGATAGTGGATATACTGGACAAAGAACGTTGAAGAAGGAGCTGCCAGGCAAGAGGAAAACAGACCACAGAGAAGATTCATGGATGTAGTGAAGGTGAACATGGAGAGGGTTGGTGTTACAGAGGAAGATGAAAGGGATAGGGTGAGATGGAGGCAGATGATCTGCTGTGGCGACACCTAAAGCCAAAAGAAGAAGAAGAAGGTATTGATTTTTTTTTTCCATTTTAAAGGGTTTGAACTTTTCCCCATTCCAAAAACAGGGGCCCCCAAAAGCTTTAACCTTGCGCAAGTAATTTTTTTGTTGACTACTCTTACTTATGCTCGAATAATTAATAACACTGGTCAACACCAAATTTATTGTCTAAGGTTTTTTTTAGCTGATTTAGGATAATTTTGATGTGCTGAATCCAAAAATCATATTGATTTTGCTCAGTCAGGTCAACTTTTTGAATTATAGCCACATGTTGTTTTATATGTTTTTGTTTACATGTACGGGTATTTTCGCTTTATATGACGCAAAATTCTTTTTTATGTCTTGAAATTCTCTGAATTTTGAGCAATGATGACGCAACATTCAATTTACATGTACTTACCTTTATAGGTAAGTACATGCACAGTACTAAGTAAGTACTAAGTAAGTACAGGTTTTTACTTAGCACCTGATCGAGAGAAACGGATGTCATTTTCAGATTCAGCGGTGCAAAATTGTCTTAAATCAGTTGAAAAAACACAGACAACTTACAAAAAAATTGTTTTTGTAACCCTGTGTAATTTAATGCAACGCCACTTTTACTTGAGTACAGTTTCTGGATACTCTAGACTGAATGTAAGTCTTAATGACCTTTCATGAGCCGATAATAAAATCTGCAGTGTTTGATAATATTTAAACCTTTTGATATTTTTGAACTGCAAACACACATGAACGGTATAGAGGAACACCCAGCAGTCGTCCTTGAGTATTTTGAGAGGATCAGACTGATTGTTCAGACTCACGCACCCTTACTGCCGCCCCTTCATCTCCTCAGCAGATTTGAGCCAAACTTCCACCCAGCTCACCCTCCGCTCCATATCCCTCCTTATCCAGGCAGGATTGGAAGCATTCTTTCTCTGTTTGCCAAACCTTCTGTCTACCTGGAAACAGACAGAACTGCTGTCTTTGGTTATGATGTAAAACTTAGTCTGCTTTAGATCTGCCAAACTGTCATGTGCATTTACTGTATATACCATATTACAATTCATATATTTTGCACCTGAGGTGGGTAGAGTATAGAAAGAAAATGTAGTCAAGTAAAAGTACAGTTACCTCATAATATTACTTACTCACATACAAGTACAAGTAGTACCTCCAAAATTACTTGAGTAAGAAAGTATCAATTAAAAGTTACTTGAGTAATGAGTTAAATTTGTGAACTTCTTTCCTGATGAATTTATACTTTTTTCTCATAAATTACTTTTTTGTACATTTGCAACTTTTTTATTATAAATTTGCAGAACGTTACATGAGAACAAATAAATAAAAAGCGAGTCATTACTATTTGCACCAGCATACTACTTTATGTTCTTGTTATAGGAGGTCAGATATAGAGTAGTTGATACTGAATTTAGCAATAGCATTTTTGCCACATTTTGCTCTGCACAACATAAAAAATGTAGTATAAATGTGATGTAAAGTCTAAGTCACTTTTTACTCTTCCTCTTCCTCTTCTGTCACACCATAGAGAAAAAAAATATTTTACATCTTAATGTTAAATTTTAAATCTAAATATTAAATATAGATCTAATAGTTAAAAGGTGACTTCCGGTCATGGCTGCCACGTAGGAGGACGTGCTTCACTCTACTCTGCTCTTAAAAATAAAAAAATCGGCAAATAACCCTCTCAATTGGAACAAAACCTATCCCAGCGTTTGGGCGAGGACATGCCGGTAAAGCCTAAGGCTGGGAAATCAGGTGGAGGAAAAACTGAACCGCCGAAACAGTCCAAGTTAACGGACTTTCACATCTGTGACGAAGCAGAAAAATCCCCAGATATGGCGGAGCAAGCTAGTGGCGGAGCGGTGACTGCTGGCGACGGCACAGGTGCGGTGCTTGCTGCCATTGGCTCAATGAGAGCAGACTTCTCTACTAAGTTTGATGGGATTATAGCAGCGATAGAGGGTTTGAGAAAGGAATTAAGCGATTGTATGGAACGTGTAACGCAGGTGGAGCTCCGAATTTCCAGCGCTGAGAATGACGTCACCAGCCTACAATTAAAGGTGCGCACATTGGAATTAAACAATAAACGTCTGGAAGATAATGTCCTGGATTTAGAATCCCGGTCGAGACGGAACAGTCTGAGGCTGGTGGGTCTTCCTGAGGGTACGGAGGGGCGGGACTCATGCTCCTTTTTGGAAAAGTGGATCCCAGAAGCGCTGAACAACGCGGAGCTGCAGTCATCAGTCGTTCTGGAAAGCGCCCACCGAATTGGCCCACTGAGAGATAATAAGGCATCACCGAGGATGCTGATTATGAAGTTCCTCAGCTACAGAGACAGGATGACGATCTCCAACGCGGCGCGGGCCAAAGGAGAAATTAAATACCAGGATCAACAGGTGCGGTTCTACCCAGATTTGGCCACAGGAATCCAACAATTAATCCAACAGTTTGACCCCGCCCGTAAAGAGCTACGCAACCTTGGGATTCGTCATGGAGTGATTTATCCTGCAAGACTGTTGGTCACATATAAAGGGAGAACCCACACCTTCAAGACCCCAGAAGAGGCGCAAGAGCTCATCAAGAAGATCCAAGAAGAGACTGGTGGGAGCTAAGCATGAAGCATGAATAAGATATAAGGTAGAATATTTAAGCATTTGCACAGGCATCTGACTGATCTGAAGCAAATAGCAAGTTCACAAAATACAGATTGTATTGTATTAAAAAAAAAACTATGATGTACAAAGTTGCTATAAAATTTTAGAGTTAAGTTGGAAAGCTACAGAAGAGAGTTAATGTTACGTCATTAAAAGCAGTAGAGTTAGGGTGATTGAGAGGAGAAAGAAAGAGTGGTTTTGCCTGATCCTTGTGAGTGAGGAGCAGTCAATGGCTATAGCGGGAGACGGAATTTTTTTTTTGATTTTGGGGGGATTACCACGAACGTGAGAAGGGGGAATTTGTTTGTGTGTAGTTTGTAGGATGAATGTTCAACCACTCATGTTTTTGCTTCTCTGTATGAGCATGTTTACATTGCGAGGTAATCCCAAACTCCTTATTGATCATAGACCAAAGCGTTAATCTTAGTTTAACTTCATGGAATTGCAGAGGTCTACAAAATTTAAAAAAACTTAAACAAGTTATGAATAAAATAAAAGACATAGGTTCAAAAATTGTGTTTTTACAAGAAACTCATCTAATAGAGGAGGATGTAAAAAGAATTTAAAAAAGATGGCAGGGAAGTGTATTCACGTTATCATTTTCATCTCGAGCCAGGGGAGTTATGACTCTCATACACAAAACAGTCCCATTTCAAGTAAAAAATGTAATTGGAGACAAATTAGGAAGATACCTAATCATTCAAGGATCTTTGTTATTAGAAAATATAAATCTGGTGAACTTATACGGTCCCAATATAGATGATCAAAACTTCTTTGCTAATTTATTTCTTATTTTATCATCACTTACAGGGCAGCATATAATAGCAGGGGATTTTAATTGTACATTTAATCCCAGCATAGATAGATCAACAGGACTGTACTGTACTAACTAACTAACTAACTAACTAACCTGCACTTATATAGCGCTTTTCTAGTCACAAAGACCACTCAAAGCGCTTTCACTAGTACCAACCCTCTATTCTAAGGGCCTATAGGAAACAGATATCTAGGGACAATTTAGAACAGCCAATTAACCTAACATGCATGTCTTTGGATTGTGGGAGGAAACCGGAGCCCCCGGAGTAAACCCACGCAGCACAGGGAGAACATGCAAACTCCACACAGAAAGGTTCCAACCCCTGCCAGCCTAGGGATTCGAACCAGGAACCTTCTAGCTGTAAGGCAACAGTGCTAACCACTGCACCACCATGCTGCCCCTGTACGCACAATGGATGCAGGATGATCATTAATCATTTTATGAAAGAATTGAGATTGCTAGACATATGGAGAGAAATGAAACCGCAAGTTAAAGCCTACTCTTGTTATTCTAATACCTACAAGACATTCTCACGTATTGACTATTTTTTGATCTCCACAGAATTAAGGTCCAAGATTCAAAACTGCTTCTATGATAACATTGTGATCTCTGATCATGCACCCTGCTGTCTAATATATGTAGATAAGAAACTGACAAAGGAACCAGGTAGGTGGCAATTTCAGCATAAATGGCTTCAGGAATTTGTTAAGTACATAGAAAAACAGATAGTTGAGTTCTTTGATATCAATACTACACAAACATCAGCATGTATAAAGTGGGAGGCTTTCAAAGCTTTTATTGGGAGGCATATTATTAGTTATACAGGCTCAAAATCTAAGAAGACTCGAGAGGAGAGAGTCCAATTGGAACATAAAATAAAAATTCTCCAAGAAAAAGTGTATGAAGGAAGTGACCCAAAGTTAGAGAACGAATTACTGATTCTGAGAGCTGAATATGACAAAAAATCAGCGAATAGAGCTGCCTCAAGTCTTTTAAGATTGAAGCAATCTTTTTATGAACAAAGTGAAAAATCAGGGAAATTATTGGCATGGCAGATTAAACAATTAGAATTTAAAACACCAATTACCAGTATTATAAGTAACAGACAGGCAGTTGTAGATCCCTTAGAAATTAACAGTGCCTTTAGAGATTATTATGAAAAACTATATGACACAAAAAATGAAACTGACTTAACAAAACTAAATGGGTTTTTGGACGAATTATCTATACCTTGTATTCCAAATGAAAACAGGGAGATACTGGAGTCTAAAATTAGTCAAGAAGAAGTTGGGCTAGCCATTGATGATATGAAATCAGGAAAAGTGCAGGACCAGATGGTCTTCCAGTTGACCTCTATAAAAAATTTAAGAATAAATTAATAAAACCATTTTTGGAAATGGTTTTAGAAGCATTTCAAAATAGTAATTTACCACTATACATGAATAATGCCTTAATTATACTTTTGCCAAAACCAGGTAAACCCTCTAATAAATGTGAAAATATGAGACCAATATGCCTATTAAATGCTGACCTTAAGATAATCTGCAAAATTTTAGCAAGACGGCTACAAGAAATATTACCAAATATTATTAACCGAGATCAGAATGGCTTTATAAAGGGAAGACAAGGCTTCCATAATGTAAGAAGACTATTTAATATTATCTATTCTAATAAAGAAGCACCGGATACAGCTCTCCTATCATTGGACGCCGAAAAGGCCTTTGATAGGGTCGAATGGCCCTTTCTTTTTGAAGTCCTACAAAGGTTTGGATTTGGAAATAATTTCATAAAATGGGTTCAGATAATATACAATAATGCTACAGCAGAAATCCTAACAAACAGCAATATCTCAAAATCAATAAAAATCAATAGAGGATGTCGACAAGGCTGTCCACTTTCACCTTTACTGTTTACTATGGCAATTGAACCTTTAGCGATGGCAGTACGTTTACATCCACAAATATATGGAATTAAAATAGGACCAACAGAACATAAAATCTCCCTGTATGCTGATGACATAATTTTGTTCATGTTGAATCTTAAAAAATCAATTCCGACTTTGTTGAATTTAATAAAGAATTTTGGGGAAATATCAGGATATAAAATAAATAAAACTAAATCTTCAATATTAATGCTAAATGAGACCGAGAGAAATCACCCAGGTCCTGAGGTAAATCAATTCAAAGTTGTAAATCAGTTTAAATATTTAGCAATTCAAATTTTGCCTAAGCTAGAATTAGTCGCCAGCACCAACTATGAAGCCTTAATGATAGACATTAATGAGTTACTTCAGAGATGGATGTCACTACCAATGTCGATGATTAGGAGAATTAATATACTTAAAAGTAATATCTTACCCAAAATGCTTTATTTATTTCAATACATTCCTTTACCACCACCTTCAGATCTATTCTTAAGAATTAAAAAAAAGTTAGTGGAATTTATATGGAACAATAGGAAGGCTAGATTACATCTGTCCTTACTATATTTACCATGTGATCGTGGAGATCTGAAATGTCCAAACTTTATGTTGTATTACTGGTCAGCACAACTGAGGTCTATGACATATTATTTTTCAACAAATGATCTCCCTCACTGGACTGAAATGGAATCATACAATTTACCTTTACCTCTTCCCTTATTCATATACTCAGACTCGGCTAAAAAATTACAGAAACAAGTTAAAAATCCAATTGTAAAGCAAATGATCAAAATATGGTGTGAAACCAAAAAATATCTAATAGAACCACACTTATTGTCACAATTTAGCCCAATATGGGGTAATCAATATTTTAAACCAGGGAGAGCAGATGCTGTATTTAAAGTATGGAATTTAAAAGGGATTCAAAAGATTCGAGACTTATATTTGTCAGGTTCAGATAACATAATGTCTTTTGAAGAACTGAGGATCAAATTTAATCTTAATAGAACACATTTTTTTAAATATCTTCAGCTTAGGAACTTTATTCGATCAAATCAAAATAATGCTCTCATCCGACCTACTTATTCGTCCTTGGAAAAAATCTTGACAAAAGATAGTAAGAGAAAGGGTATTATTTCAGAGTTTTATAACTTATTGACATTATCCTCAAGTGAAAACTCACAGAAAAAACTGAATTATTGGAAAGAAGACCTGCAAACTGAAATTTCAGAGGAACAATGGGAATTGGCTTGTGCAGAAGCTCAAACCAAATCAATAAATGTACATCTTAAATTGATACATTTTTAATGGTTAATGCGGATGTATGTTACACCGGTGGAGTTAAATAGATATAACAAAAACATACCAGATACGTGCACAAAATATATGGAAAGTAAAGGAACCCTATTTCATTGTTTATGGGAATGTAGAAAAATTAGAATGTTTTGGGAAGAGGTGAGGGTAACAATTGAAAAAATAATTTCAAAACAAATCATATTGAATCCTAAACTGTTTTTGTTGGGTCTTTATCCAGAAAAGCATAACTTTAACAAGAGTGAGAGAGCATTCATAGACCTCAGTTTGCTTAACGCCAAAAAATGTATTGCACTATTGTGGAAAAAGACTCATAGACCAGATGTGACTCAGTGGTTAAGACAGATGTTAACAAACCTTCCACTAGAAAGAATAGCATACATACTGAAATCTAAAGAAATTGTGTTTGAGAATATATGGAGACCTTTCATTGATTATGTAAAGAATTTAAACATAACTTTTGAAGAAGAAGGTGAATGATGTGTGTGGACCTTGTAAATTCCAAATTGGTGAATGTATAGTATGTATACTTATGTAATGGATTGCCTAGACTAAATAGAGGAGCATTGTTGAAGACCTGCCTTTGTTAGCTGTTGTTGGTGTTTTTAGTATTTTTTTTAAATTATTTTAGTGTTAGTGTTTGATTGTTTGTGTTTTGTTTGTCAAAAGGTTCAACAAAAATATTGTGGAAAAAAATAGTTAAAAGGTAAATCTAAATATCTTAATTTTAAATATTAATATAAATGTTAAATCTAAATCTCAATGGTAAATGTAAATCTCAATGTAAATATAAGTCTAAATGCTGAATATAAATCCAAATGTTTGTTATATCCATCCATCCATCTTCTACCGCTTAATCCTTTATGGGTCGCGGGGGGGCTGGAGCCTATCCCAGCGTCTTTGGGTGAGAGGCAGGGTACACCCTGGACAGATCACCAGTACATTGCAGGGCCAACACAGAGAGATAGACAACCATTCACTCTCACAGTCATACCTAAGGACAATTTAGAATCCCCAGTTGATGCCAGTTAACGTAATTTGCATGTTTTTGGCCTGTGGGAGGAAACCGGAGAAATCCTGGAGTAAACCCACGCAGACACGGGGAGAACATGTAAACTCCACAAAAAAGAGTCATCGATGGTCTGTGGGTGGGATCAATCTTGTGACCTTCTTGCTGTGCTGACCTGTGCCATATTTAAATGCTAAATATAAAGATGTTTTAAACCCAATATTAAATCTAAATCTAAATGTTATATATATATATATATATATATATATATATATATATATATATTTAATAGTTAAAATGGGAATCTAAACGTTAAATCTAAATCTTAAAATTAAATATAAATCCAAATCTTAAATCTTAAATCTAAATGTTAACTATAAATATCAATGGTAAATGTAAATCTAAATGAAAATATAAGGCGAAATGGTGAATAAAAATCCAAATGTTAATTGTTATATCTAAATGTTAAATATACATCTGGTACGACTTCCGGTTATGGCTGCCACGTAAGACGGACGTGTTTCATTCTGCTCTGCTCCTGGAGAAAAAAATCGGCAAATAACTCTCTCATTTGGGACAGAACGTATCCCAGCGTTTGGGCGAGGATATGTCGGCGAAGCCTAAGGCTGGAAAACCAGGTAAAGGAAAAAGCGAGCCGCCGAAACAGTCCAAATTAACGGACTTTCAGGTCTGTGACGCAGCAAACAAAACTCCATATATGGCGGAGGAGGCTGGCAACGGTGCGATATCTGCGGGGAATGGCGCAGATGCGCTGATGGCTGCCATGAGTTCAATGAGAGCGGACTTTTCCTCTAGATTTGATGGGATTATGACAGCGTTGGAAGGAATAAGAAAGGAATTGGGTGACTGTGTAGAACGAACGGCGCAGATGGAGCTCCGTCTCGCTAGTGCTGAAGATGACGTCACCCGTCTTCAATTAAAGGTGCGCACTTTGGAAAAAAAAAATAAATGTCTAGAAGATAATATTTTGGATTTGGAATCTCGGTCGAGACAGAATAACTTGAGGCTGGTGGGTCTTCCAGAGGAATCAGAAGGTCGGGACGTATATTCCTTTCTGGAAAAGTGGATTCCGGAGGTGCTGGGCAGCGAGGAGTTGCAATCAGCAGTGGTTCTGGAAAAAGCACATCGTATTGGCCCACGGAGAGATAAGGGACTGCCGAGGACCTTAATTATGAAGTTTCTTAGCAACAGAGACAGGATGAAGATCTTCAACGCTGCACGAGCTAAAGGAGAGATTAAACACCAGGATCAGCAGGTGCGGTTCTACCCAGATTTGGCCACAGGAATCCAACAATTGAGGAAGCAGTTTGATCCCATACGTAAGGAGCTGCGCAACCTTGGGATTCGTCATGGTGTAATCTATCCTGCGAGACTGTTGACCACGTATGAGGGCAGAACCCACATCTTCAAGACCCCAGAGGAGGCGCAGGAGTTCATCAAGAAGATCAAAGAAGAAGAAGAGACTGGTGGGAGCTAAGCATGAACAAAATATAAGGTAGAATAATTAAGTATTTGCACAGGCATCTGACTGACTTGAAGTAAACAGCAAGTTTACAAAATATAGATTGTATTATATATTTTTAAAAAAAACAAAAACAAAACAAACAAAAAAAAAACTATGATGTACAAAGTTGTTAAAAATTTTGGAGTTAAGTTGGAAAACTACAGAGGAGAGTTAATGTTACGTCATTAAAAGCAGTAGAGTTAGGGTGATTGGGAGGATGAAGAAGGAGTGGCTTAGGCTGTTCCCCGTGGATGTGGAACGGTCGATGGCTATATCGGGAGACGGAATTTTTCTTTTGATTTTGGGGGGTTCGCCACAAGTGTGGGAAGGGGGAATTTGTTTGTGTGTAGTTTGTAGGATGAATGTTCAACCACTCATGTTTTTGCTTCTCTGTATGAGCATGTTTACACTGCAAGGTAATCCCAAACTCTCTATTGATCATAAACCAAAGTGTTAATCTTAATTTAACTTCATGGAATTGCAGAGGTCTACAAAATTTAAAAAAACTTAAACAAGTTATGAATAAAATAAAAGACATGGGTTCAAAAATTGTGTTTTTACAAGAAACTCATCTAATAGAGGAGGATATAAAAAGAATTAGGAGTAGATGGCAAGGAAGTGTATTCACCTCATCATTTTCATCCCGGGCCAGGGGAGTTATGACTCTCATACATAAATCAGTCCCTTTTCAAGTGAAAAATGTAATTGGAGACAAACTTGGAAGATATGTAATCATTCAAGGTTCTTTGCTATTAGAAAATATAAATCTTGTGAACTTATATGGTCCCAATATAGATGATCAAAAGTTCTTTGCTAATTTATTTCTTATTTTATCATCACTTACAGGGCAACATATAATAGCAGGGGATTTTAATTGTACATTGAATCCAGGTATAGATAGATCAACAGGACTGGATTGTACGCACAATGGATGTAGGATGACTATTAATCATTTTATGAAAGAATTGAGATTGTTAGATATATGGAGAGAAATGAAACCACAAGTTAAAGCCTATTCTTGTTATTCCAGTACCTACAAGACATTCTCACGTATTGATTATTTTTTGATTTCCACAGAATTAAGATCCAAGATTCAAAACTGCTTTTATGATAACATCGTGATCTCTGATCATGCACCCTGCTGTCTAATATATGTAGATAAAAAATTGACAAAGGAATAAATGGCTTCAGGATGAGGAATTTGTCAAGTATATAGAAAAACAGATAGACGAGTACTTTGACATCAATACTACACAAACATCAGCATGTGTAAAGTTGGAAGCTTTCAAAGCTTTTATTAGGGGACATATTATTAGTTATACAGGATCAAAATCTAAGAAGACTCGAGAGGAGAGAGTTAAATTGGAACATAAAATGAAAAGTCTTCAGGAAAAAGTGTATGCAGGAAGTGATCCAAGGTTGGAGAATGAATTACTGATTTTGAGAGCTGAATACGACAAAAAATCAGCGAATAGAGCTGCCTCGAGTCTTCTAAGATTGAAACAATCTTTTTATGAACAAGGTGAAAAATCAGGAAAATTATTAGCATGGCAGATTAAACAATTAGAAATTAAAACACCAATTACTAGTATTATAAGTAATGGACAGGTAGTTATAGATCCTTTAGAAATTAACAGAGCCTTTAGAGATTACTATGAAAAATTATATGATACTAAAAATGAATTTGATTT
Organism: Pholidichthys leucotaenia; assembly: GCA_020510985.1. Taxonomy (NCBI): domain Eukaryota; kingdom Metazoa; phylum Chordata; class Actinopteri; order Cichliformes; family Pholidichthyidae; genus Pholidichthys; species Pholidichthys leucotaenia. The sequence goes on from CM035837.1 coordinate 27,089,142, forward strand.
AACAAAACTAAATGGGTTTTTGAACGAACTATCTATACCGTGTATTCCAAATGAAAACAGGGAGATATTGGAGTCTAAAATTAGTCAAGAAGAAGTTGGGCTAGCCATTGATAATATGAAATCAGGAAAAAGTGCAGGACCAGATGGTCTTCCAGTTGACCTTTATAAGAAATTTAAGAATAAATTAATAAAACCTTTTTTGGAAATGGTTTTAGAAGCATTTCAAAATAATAATTTACCATCATACATAAATAATGCCTTAATTATACTGCTGCCAAAACCAGGTAAGCCCTCTAATAAATGTGAAAATATGAGACCAATAAGCCTATTAAACGCCGACCTTAAGATAATCTGTAAAATTTTAGCAAGACGAATACAAGAAATTTTACCAAATATTATTAATCGAGATCAGAATGGCTTTATAAAGGGAAGACAAGGCTTCCATAATGTAAGAAGACTATTTAATATTATTTATTTTAATAAAGAAGCACCGGATACAGCTCTCCTATCACTGGACGCCGAAAAGGCCTTTGATAGAGTTGAATGGCCCTTTCTTTTTGAAGTCCTACAAAGGTTTGGACTTGGAAATAATTTCATAAAATGGGTTCAAATAATATACAATAATGCTACAGCAGAAATCCTAACAAATAACAATACTTCAAAACCAATAAAAATCAATAGAGGATGTTGACAAGGCTGTCCACTTTCACCTTTACTGTTTACTATGGCAATTGAACCTTTAGCGATAGCGATACGTTTACATTCACAAATATATGGAATTAAAGTTGGACCAACAGAACATAAAATCTCCCTGTACGCCGATGACATAATTTTGTTTATGTCGAATCTAAAAAAATCAATTCCAACCTTGTTGAATTTAATAAAGAATTTTGGGGAAATATCAGGATATAAACTAAATAAAACTAAATCTTCAATATTAATGCTAAATGAGACCCAGAGAAATTACCCAGCCCCTGAGGTAAATCAATTCAATGTTGTAAATCAGTTTAAATATTTAGGAATCCAAATTGTGCCTAAGCTAGAATCAGTCGCCAGTGTCAACTATGAAGCCTTAATGACAGATATCAATGAGTTAACTCAGAGATGGATGTCACTACCAATATCGATGATCGGGAGAATCAATATACTTAAAAGTAATATTTTACCTAAAATACTTTATTTATTTCAATACATTCCCTTATCACCACCTTTAGATTTATTCTCAAGAATAAAAAAAAGTTAGTGGAATTTATATGGAACAACAGGAGGGCTAGATTACGTCTGTCTTTATTATATTTACCATTTGATCGTGGAGGTCTGAAATGTCCAAATTTTATGTTGTATTATTGGTCGGCACAACTGAGGTCTATGACATATTATTTTTCATCAAATGATCTCCCTCACTGGACTGAAATGGAATCATACAATTTACCTTTACCTCTTCCCTTATTCATATACTCAGATTCGGCAAAAAAATTACAAAAACGAGTTAAAAATCCATTTGTAAAGCATATGATCAAAATATGGTGTGAAGCTAAAAACTATTTAAAAGAACCACAGTTACTGTCACAATTTAGTCCAATATGGGGTAATCAATATTTTAAACCAGGGAGAGCGGACGCTGTATTTAAAGTATGGAATTTAAAAGGGATACAAAAGATTCAGGATTTATATTTGCCATGTGCAGATAACATAATGTCTTTTGAAGAGCTGAGGATCAAATTTAATCTCAATAGAACACATTTTTTTAAATATCTTCAACTTAGAAACTTTATTCGATCAAATCAAAATAAAGCTCTCACTCGACCTATTTATTCATCCTTGGAAAAAATGATGATGAAAGATAGTAAAAGAAAGGGTATTATTTCAGAGTTTTATAACTCATTGACACTATCTTCAAGTGAAAATTCACTGAAAAGATTAAACTACTGGAAAGAAGATCTGCAAACTGAAATTTCAGAGGAACAATGGGAATTGGCTTGTACAGAAGCTCAAACCAAATCAATAAATGTACGCCTTAAATTGATACATTTCAAATGGTTAATGCGGATGTATGTTACACCGGAGGAGTTAAATAAATAGAACAAAAATATACCAGATACATGCACAAAATGCATGGAAAGTAAAGGAACTCTATTTCATTGTGTATGGGAATGTAGATTAATAAGAATGTTTTGGGAAGAGGTGAGGATAACAATTGAAAAAATAATCTCAAAACAAATCATATTGAATCCTAAATTGTTTTTGTTGGGTCTGTACCCAGAAAAGCATAATTTTAATAAAAGTGAAAGAACATTCATAGACCTCAGTTTGCTTAATGCCAAAAAATGTATTGCACTATTATGGAAAAAGACTCATAGACCAGATGTGACTCAGTGGTTAAGACAGATGTTAACAAACCTTCCATTAGAAAGAATAACATATATACTGAAATCAAAGGAAATTGTGTTTGAGAATATATGGAGACCTTTTATTGATTATGTAAAAAATTTAAACATAACTTTTGAAGAAGAAGGTGAATGATGTGTGTGGACCTTGTAAATTCCAAACTGGTGAACATAATATGTATACTTATGTGTTGGATTGTCTAGACTAAACAGAGGAGCATTGTTGAAGACTTGATTTTGTTGGTGGTTGTTGGTGTTTTTAGTGCATCCTTTTTTTTTTTTTTTTGTAGTACTTTAGTGTTAGTGTTTGATTGTTTGTATCATGTTTGTTAAAAAAAAAGGTTCAATAAAGATATTGTGGAAAAAAAATATACATCTGGTACAAGTATAGAAGAAGCTATCTCTATTGTCATTCAGTCAATCGTGTACAGTAGAATGAAATTACATTTTTCCTACCTACAATGTTAATCACATGTAGAATCAGAGGGGTTGCTGCCATGCAAGGCACCACCACAAACAACTTCTCCCCCATTCGATTATGCTGAGCACCAAGTTAGAAGGCGGGAAGTACCATTTTATATGGTCTTTGGTATGACTCGGCCGGGACTTGAACCCCCAACCTCCCAGTTTTGGGGGTGGATGCTCTATCAAATAGGCCACCACTCCGATAGAAAGCTTAAGTGACACCCCCTCTTGCTTTAAATCTCTTCAGTCATTGAATATAATTTTAACTCATTCATTCCATCATTGAACTAAAATTAATTCCAGTACAGTATAAAATAATAATGATAAAATACCACGTCTCATATGGAGTGCAGATTGTAAAGTGACACTTGCTGAATTTAACAAAATTTAGCTCTGCACAATATTAAAAATGTGGTGTGAATTTTTCAGTCATTTAATTTTTCACCATGTTAACAGCAATAGAGAGCCTAAGTCACACAACCTCTACTTCCGCATATTGGACCTTAAATCGGAAAAATTCTTCATTGAAAAGAATGGCAAGTGCGAAATTTTCTTTTGATTCCGATCAAATTTTGCCATGAGTTACACATATGATGTTTGTCAAGATAATTTTCCACGTATATAACAATGTAGGTTGTTGTCTAACTGTTAAGGTGTAAGGTTATGAAAATATTAACTTAAAAGACTACAAACACAGAGGCACATACCTGACGTCACGTGTTCAAAGCGCATCAAGGGTGAAGTAACTAACAGTCCTCTGGATCAGTTGCAGCTCTCAAAATACAAAACAATACCTTTGTGCTGTTTTTCTCCCATTTGGATTCTTCTCTCACTGGTCAGGAAACAGGAGGTGGGATTTTAGTAATCTCCTGCCTTGATCATGTTTGGTGATGTGGAATGATGGGGGTTGTCCGCTAATCATTTTCACAAAAAACAAATATTACTCTGTTATTATATGACAATGGACAACTTTAATTACGTGGAAAATGATCTTTTAAACTGACATACATCATATGTGTAACTTGGGGCAAAATCTGATCAGGATCAAAAGATAATTTCGCTCTTGCCATTCATTTCAATGGAGAATTTTTCCGATTTAAGGTCCCGTATGCAGAAGTAGAGGTTGTGTGACTTAGGCTCTCTATTGCTGTAAACATGGTGAAAAATTAAATGACTGAAAAATTCACACCACATTTTTAATATTGTGCAGAGCTAAATTTTGTTAAATTCAGCAAGTGCCACTTTACAATCTGCACTCCATATGAAACGTGGTATTTTATTATTATTATTTTATACTGTACTGGAATTAATTTTAGTTCAATGATGGAATGAGTTAAAATTATATTCAATGACTGAAGAGATTTAAAGCAACACTATGTAAGATTTTCACCTTAAGTTAGTGTTTCCAGCATTATTTTAATGGTACATCAACCTTTGACCGGTTCAGTGTCACTTCCCCCAGAGCCTGAGTGAGCCCGCTTTGGCTGCAACATCTCTGTTCTTGGTAGGAATGCTAAAAGGTTACTAAAAGGTTATGGTTACTATGACCTGAGTACCAGCAGCCAATCACACATATTTTGTCACAAAATTGTACTTTTGTGAGTATCCGTCTTGCAAGACTTTTTACTCTTGAGTACAACAATGGAAAAAACAAAAAAAAAATAAACTGGTTATGTGTTTGTAATACCTTGTCCTCTACAGAAATAACTGCATCGTCCCCATTGTTGGACTAATAAAGGCTTATCTTATCTTATCTTATTTGGCAATTTTTGAATTTATAATTTTATTCTTTTCAAATCTCTTCTGGATCTATAAATATTTGATTTATTAACGTCTATTATTTCTGTTGCACTGAACACATGCACAAAAATGATCTACTTGACACTGGAGAGCATTGTTTTGTTTTGGCACAGAGTCCTTAATTAAAGGCAAAATCACAAAGAAGAATGGAGTGATAAAACACCTCATAAAAGGAACTGTACCATAAAAAATGTAAGAACATGCAGGAAATAAAAAATAATTAGTAGGACTTCATGATGGAGTGAAATACTATAGTACTTTGATGTGTAACTGCACAGAAACTGAAGGGAGCCAGCTAGTTTAGTCAGTTTAAGGTGTGCTGCTTCACATTCATCACATACCACTGAAACCTCATTTTGGCATTCTGCAACATTTCATATCTTGTCGTGTCATTGCTACTGCTGCAGTAGCACCTTGGCCATCCCACACTAACAAATACAACTTATTCTGGGAGTTGTGACCTTGAAGCCGACAACAATGGAACAAGAAAAACTGCATTCCCTCAAAGAAAATATAGTGTGAATGCTGGAAAAGCTGAAAGTTGTAGCCTAAACTCAGTGTAGCTGTAGCTCAAAATCTCAAATAGCTTAGGTGATCTAAATTAGCTTAAAATAGAAAAAGCAAAAAACTGACAAATATTAGCTTAAAAGATAGAATACCTAAAATCTAAACAGTATCAGCTTAAAAACTGAAATAGCTTAAAGGTAAAGAAAGAAAAGTTAGATCTGATAGATGCCAGGTTAAAATTGGCACATTAGCATAAAAGCAGAAATAGCTTAAGCTGAAGAAAGATTATAAATACTATTTTAAAATCTAAAATGGCCTAAATTTGCACAACATTATTATAAAAGTGGAAATAGCTTCAGTTAAAGAAAGTTTAAAAATGGTAGCTTAAAAACTAAACTGGCTTAAAATTACACAGTGTTAATGTCACAGAGATATAATTGGTTAAAGTGCTTACAGCTAACATTTTGACAGTAAATTTAGGTGCCATATTGGTACTGGATATAGTCCTGTTGACTGCTCTTGCAGCATTGTGTTAAAGGGATATCCAAATAATTGTTCATTGTATTTATTGTTATCATATAAGTAAGCTATGCATATAGAACCTTATGAACACAAAGTTTAATGAGAATATGTCCTAATTTAAAGTTGATTTTATTCTTTTTGTTGTGTCCAGCTGCAGAAAGACTGTTGATCAGAATGCTGTTCTGATTATTATTTTTGTTAAGTGTATAACATACAGATACTGTATGATTAACTTCCTTCATTGTGTTGGAGACACTTCAGTAGGAATATATTGTGTTGTAGATGCTTAATAATGCTTAATGTATGTGGAGTTACACAGATAAAGCAGCAGAATGGTTTCTGGTGAACATTATCAAAAATGTATATTGTGCTGTATGACTGTGCTGACTGAAAAAACATGACAATAAAAAAGCATATGAACTGAAAATATTCTTCTCAACCTTCCCATCAAGTCCTCAAATACTTAAATGTAATGTAGTTGCAGTGTTTCTTCTGGCTTAAAGGCCTTGGTGTGGTGGCAACATATTTTTCGGGGGCTCAGAAAACACAGACACTATTGTAACTGGAATATATTAATTTTATACTTTTTTTTTTAATTTAGCACAGTAACTTTGCATTTGGAACTATAACCATGGATTGAATCTTGGAATACTGGGCAAGTTGGGGTCCCACCCGGATGTCTTGTGTTTGGACTTTTTACTGGTGTCATCTTTCTCTCCTTCCTCAGCTCTCACCTTTCTTGGACCCTCTGCCTGAACACTTTCCTCTTCTTGGCTCATCTTGTCTGTCTCATCTTTCCCTCTCTGACCTCTGTCTTATTCAAGTTCTCTTTCTGTCTATGGTGGTATACAAACAGGTTAGAAAATACTGTCACGTTTTGTCCTGCATGATTTTTTTTTGGTCATGATTTACATAAATGGCACAAATATGTATATTTTTTGTATTTTTATTATAGCATTTCTTTTTTCCATTGAGAAAGATGAGCAAAGAGAAGGGAAAAAACATTCATAATTAATTCATTCACATATACTTAAATTATATGATCAGAGGTGGATATAGCCAGAAATTCTACTCACGTAAAAGCAGTGTTATCTTATAAAATTAATAACTAAAAGTAGACACCCAAAACTTTCTAGTTGAGTAAAGGTACAACATGCACCCATTTAAAAACTTGAGTAATGACATCAGTCTTGAAGATTTGAATTTTTTTCTCCAAAATTTATAAGTTTCTTATAGTTTTCTACTTTTCTCAGTAAATTTATGTAAATTTGCAACACTTTTCCTCAAATTTGTAATTTCCTCTTGAAAATTATGACTTTTCTTGTACATTTGAGACTTTATTATACATTTGTGGATTATTTTATGACTGATTTTTGTCTATTTTTTAAATACAATTTCTGGGGTTTTTTAATAAATTTGAAACAGATTGTGATAAAATTTTAACTTTTTTTTCTTCATACAGTTTAAACTTTTGACAACAATTTTGCAGTCAGAACAATAATTTTAACTCTGATTTCAAAGAAATATTCTGTTATAATATTTCTGTATATTTACAGTTTTTTAGAGCCCTCCTCACCACCCAGACACCAGGAAAAACCTCCCATATTTTGAAATCCAAATGTTGGCATGTTTAGCTTGTCTGAAGGCTGGAGGATGTTGACAGATTAAAGTCACTGACTTTGTGAATTTCAGTCATTTTAAATTGCCATCCATCCATCTTCTTCTGCTTAATCCTTTTTGGGTCACGGGGGGGCTGGAGCCTATCCCAGCATCTTTGGGCGAGAGGCAGGGTTCACCCTGGACAAATCGCCAGTCCATCGCAGGTAATAACAATAATAACACTGGATTGCATATATATAGCACCTTTCAAGATACCCAAAGCGCTTTAAAATAAGTCCATTATTCATTCACGCCACAAACAGACAATGGCAGTGGTAAGCTACTGCTGTAGCTACAGCTGCCCTGGGGCAGACTGACAGAAACATGGCTGGCAATCTGTACCAACGGCCTCTCCAACCACTACCAAACATTTATACATATTCATACCTGTTAGATATTAATATTATGTATATAGTTAGGTGTACCAATATGGCGGTGCCCTGGGTGTAGTGGGAGGTGACGCTCCGCCTTTCCAGTGGTGGCGTCACGGGGAGTATAAGAGGCCATGGCGGAAGGGGCTCTGTCTCTTTTCCTGTGGACCCTTGACCTGTGCAGAATGACTCCTGTTTGGTTCCTGTTAGCTTCAGTAAAGAGTGTAAACTGTCACCTTGCCTCCTCCCTTTTTAACGGACACAACATTTGGCGACAAGGACAAAAGGTATGGAGTGAGCTGCTACCGCCTTTCAGCCATTCCTGGAGGCTCTGGGAGAGCCACCGGTTCCCTGGGCCAGGTGGTATGTGGCCTTTGAAAAGTACCTCATCGCTCTGGACCTCGGTGTGCTTGAAAAGCTGCATGCAAAGGCGATTCTGGTCCACAACCTTGGAATAGAGGGCCAGAGGATCCTGAGTACACTAGGAGGTGGTGACACTTTTGACGATGTGATGAAGCTGATGGCGGGATATTTTCACGCCCCCGGAAAACAACATCATGAAAAGAATTCAGTTTCAACAGCGACACCGGCAGCTGGGTGAGTCAGTGCAACAGTTTTTAGCAGACTTACAGCAGCTGGCAGGAGAGTGCCAATTCGGCATCTTAGAGGAAGAAATGATCCGCGACCAACTGGCAGAGCATGTACTTAGTTCCTCCACGAGGGCATGTCTTCTTAAATACACCGGGGAATTGATGCTGATCACCACCATGGAATTAGCGCAGCAGTACGAGGCAGCGGAGAAGCTGGCCCAAAATCTCGGCAAAGGTGAAGAGCTGCAGAGGGATGAGAAACAGTGAAAGGCGCTGGCCGCGGATCTGGACGGCGAAGACGGCGAAAGTGATGAGGAATATGCCGCCACAGTGAGAATTAGGTCCGCCCCAGGGACGCCAAGGTGTTACGGCTGTGGGTCCGCCAGGCACTGCTACAAGGCAAGAGATTATCCAGCAAGAGGGAAGCAGTGTGGAAAGTGCGGTCTGTTCCACCACTTCACTCAGACCTGCAAAAACTTTGAGCAAGGGAACCAGAGACCAGAAGGGGGCTCCTCCACAAGGGAACCTACAGTGGTCCACACGGTTTCACCAAGCACAGATGGACATATTTATTGTAACATCAAATTGGACGGGGTCGAGATACCGCTTATGCTGGATACGGGATCGGCAGTCTCCATCCTGAACTGGTCCACGGTGAAGAACTTTTTCCCACACTACAGAGTAAGCGAGTCAGACACAACCTTCCACGGCTATGATAACAACCCTTTTGACATCGTGGGTTCCCTAATGCTGTCAGTGAGATACAGGTCAGCAGTGATGTGTGCTGTTGAGTTCATGGTGTCCACCAAAGGGTCGGACCTGATGGGCTGTGACCTGTTTTATGGGCTTGGGTTGTCAAATAGCCTATGGTGTCGAGGAGGAGTGGTCTGGCTGTGGGCTATGGGACCGACCCTTCTTTGTGGGAGATGACAACGAAGTGTGGGATTTGGATTTGCCTGGGGTGAGTGAAGACGGGCTGGATCAGCACTATGGAGCGCCACTGCAGGGAGGCTCCAGTGCCAGAGTTCGTGGTACTCTGGACTAGGGACCCGAATGGCACAAACGAACACCTGGGGTGCCGAGTGGAACCAGCAAGCAGGCACCTTGTAATTCCGAAGTCTGGCCAAGTACAACTGTAGAACCGGGCGCTGCCGTGGCTGATTCAGTGCTAAAAATGAAAAAAAGTGGGGCAAGACCGAGTGGTGCAATTCCCAGACGCACCTGTGAGTGGGATCCAAGGCGGAGCTCAGACCAGGTCAGCGGGACTCTCTGACACCGAAGAAAAGCCTGGTCACGACATGGTGGACCTAGAAAGCCAGTGAGAACTCCCCTAAATATTGGCGATGAGGTCTGCCCTAGGGTTGAGTCTCGGCTTGGAGGAGTCCGCAGAACATGGGATCAATGGGATGACCAGGGATGGTTGTGGGTGGTGATGGCCTGTGAGGATGGTTATTTAGAACTGTCTGATGGATCCAGGAGGTACCCAAACGAGCTGAGACGTATGGGGGAGAAAACACGCCAGCACAGCCCGTCTCCAGAAAGGAAGCGGCGGAGACGCTCTGGGAGAGAGCCGCCAGACGGACATTCCAGAGGTGGGCATCCAGGGGGTCCTTAGTAGAACTTTTAAAAGGGGGGGGGGGGGTTGCAGTATGTTGTCTTATGCTATATTATGTTAACATTATTGCTACTCTCTAAGTTTTTAAACCGTGTAACTTTTGTTTAATTGCCCCTGTGTGTGTGTGTGTGTGTGTGTGTGTGTGTGTGTGTGCGTGCGTGCGTGCGTGCGTGCGTGCGTGCGTGCGTGCGTGCGTGCGTGTGTGGTGAAAGGGAGAATGGAGATGTGTGAATTGTTAAAACAAAGAGTAATGTGTGAAATGTAAATTTTCCTCAGTACTGTGTGTGCTTGAAGTGCCCAGGTTGTGGGGTGGGAGTGCTGGGGTGGGGGGGGTTTGGGACCGCCATTAGGTTAATGTACATATCAATTGTAAGTGTTTATTGTTTCAAGTGTTTTAGAAATGTATATAATTACTTTGGGATTAATTTTTTTACATGGCCTTTTATGTTTAAAGACTAACGACTGAAATGGTGGAATAATCCGCAGGGCCTGTGTTGTGGGCATGGATAGCTTTGTATATTTGTGTTGTATATGCTGATGTTTAGAGTGTGAGTCAGGTTGTAAATTTTGGGAGGGCCCAATTAGTGTGCTTGCCATTTTCTTCGGGGTGGAGAAATGTTAGATATTAATATTCTGTATATAGTTAGGTGTACCAATATGGCAGTGCCCTGGGTGTAGTGGAGGTGGTGTCACGGGGAGTATAAGAGGCCATGGCGGAAGAGATTCTGTCTCTTTTGCTGTGGACCCTTGACCTGTGTGGAGTGACTCCGGTTTGGTTCCTGTTAGCTTCAATAAAGAGTGTAAACTGTCACCTCACCTCCTCCCTTTTTACAGACACAACAATACCCAATGTCGTGGACACTGGAGACAAGGTGGTTAAAGTGTCTTGCCCAGGGACACAATGGCAGGATGGCTGGGGAGAGCAGGATTTGAACCACCAACCCTCTGGTTATTGGACAACCTGCTCTACCTCCTGAGCCATTTCCACCATAATAATGAACATAAGCCCTATAATAATGAACATAAGCCCTCTGTACTCAGCTTCATCTCCAGCGGAGATGAAGCTGAGTACAGAGGGCTTATCCAGGACTTTGTGGACTGGTGCCATCGGAACTGCCTCCAGATCAACGCGAGGAAAACTAAGGAGCTGGTGGTGGACTGCCGCAGGCATGGGCAGCCCCTCACAGCACCAGTAAATATACAGGGAACAGACATCGAGATGGTGACATCCTACAAGTACCTGGGTATTCATCTGAACAATAAACTAGACTGGTCACACAATACTGACGCACTCTACAAGAAGGGACAGCGCAGGCTGTTCCTGCTGAGGAGACTCAGGTCTTTTGGTGTACAAGGGGCGCTGCTGAAGTCATTCTATGACACGGTGGTGGCATCAGCCATCACTTTTGGAGTGGTCTGCTGGGGCAGTGGCATTACTGCAGCCGATAGGAAGAGACTGAACAAACTGATTAAGAAAGCTAGCTCTGTCCTGGGGCAACGCCTTGATCCGATGGAGGAGATAGGAGAGAGAAGGACGGTGGCTAAACTGTCATCTCTGCTGGAGTCCGAGTTCCACCCTATGCAGGACATACTGAATGCACTGAGGAGCTCATTTAGCAGCAGACTACATCATCCCAGGTGCACAACCGAGAGGTTTCGTAGGTCCTTCCTACCAACGGCTATCAGACTGTACAACCTAAGCAGGGCTGCTCGCAGAGATAGCAAAAAGACGTAACAAACTAATAGTTTTTTTTTTTTTTTTTTTTTTTTTTTTTTTTTTTTTTTTGAATGCAAAAGATGCAATAGACTTACACAATGGTCCTCTCCGGCATACAACTAGGAACATACCGGTCGCTATGGAGGGTGAGAATATGTATGGGCACATAATCATACCATGTAGGATAACTAAATAGACGGTTATGCTGTTTCATCCCACCTAGCAACAATGCTCTGCACTGTGTGTGTTTATATATTTACATATTTATTCCATCTAGCTACAATGCTCTGCACTGGGTGTGTTTATATTTATATATCTATATATTTATTCCATCTAGCTACAATGCTCCGCACTGTGTTTTTATATATCTACATATTATTCCATCTAGCTACATTGCTCCGCACTGTGTGTGTTTATATACTTGCATATTTATTCCACCTAGCTGCAATGCTCCATACTGTGGGTGTTTATATATTTACATATTTATTCCATCTAGCTACAATGCTCTGCACTGTGTGTTCATATATTCATATATTTATTCCATCCAGCTACAATGCTCTGCACTGTGTGTGTGTGTGTGTGTGTGTGTATATATATATTTTATAGTAATATGTACATATGTATATTAGCTGCTCTTGCTTGCTTGTTTTTTCTTGCCTTCTGATTGTTGCTCTGAGTGTTGCTATCCCTGTGCTGTTGCAATCCTGGAATTTCCCCGTTGTGGGACTAATAAAGGCTCATCTTATCTTATCTTATCTTAAATTAGTAAATAACGTAGTAGTTGCTGAAGTAAATCCTCAACAATTTAGTCACCCTTGCCTTTCCCTCAATTAGCCTGCATATCAAGCCTAACTACACCTGTTTGCTAAGCGACTCATTATTGTTCCTGTTACCAATGGGTTAAAGCCACGTAAATGCCTCCTTTTCTTACCTCTTCTCCTTTTTTTTCCTCATTTAAAGTACTTAAATAAGCTTATGCTTCGCTCTGACACAGAATCAGGTTTGTCTCTCGGACAGCAAAGCTAGATAGGTCTGCGTGCAGACTGGAACTGTCAGGTGGGCGGTGTGCTCTCGAACGCCAAAGTGTGGGTGACTGTCACGTACATTGTTTGCGTGCATAGTTGCGGCGCATCGTTCCTTCATTTTTTTTTCTTAACGTGGCAGTTCAGTTTTTGGTGCGGCGGGCCACAGTGCAGAAATGTTACCAGCAGAAACCCTGAATTGTTTATATTGGTACTTTCAGTGAGCAGGACAACTACTGAGTATAAAGATTTTCAATATTTGTTTTGTTTAAAACATTATAAGTATCAGTCCAATATTCTGTCTTTTTCTGTTGGCAAAGAATGAGAAGACAGCAGAAAAACAAAAGAATCACATATACAGGAGACAATCTTGAACAGTTGCTATATTATTTGTTATTATTATCATCATCACCATTGTTATTATTATTATTACTATTATTATTGTTGTTATTGTTAGTAGTAGTAGTCGACAAACAGAAAAAAAATATTATTTTCAACATACTACATGCAAAGTAAATTTTTTTGTGTGTGTTGAATTATTACAGCCTGATGTGTCAATAGTTAGCAGCAAGCTGGGTTGTGACAGTGCCATCTAGTGGAAATAGCATGTTTTTGTCATATACCAAATATGGTCAAAATGGCGCCATTTGGTGGAGAGTCGTAAAAATGATCAGTTCCAAAACAAAAGCCCAGATTGACACCCAGATATAATAAGATGCATGTATTGTGCTTTATTGGCAATAAGATCAAAAACTGCAGTTTGAATGGGTATCAATGGCACATTTTTATGCTTAACAGTATGAGTATAACAATTGCTTCTACACAGTGTATCTTAGACTTATTGTAGGAGCTGAGCAGGAAATAACCATCCATCCATCCATCTTCTACCGCTTTTCCGGAGGTCCGGGTCGCGGAGGCAGCAGTTCAAGCAGAGAAGCCCAGACTTCCCTCTCCCCAGCCACCTGCTCCAGCTCTTCAGAGGGGATACCAAGGCGTTCCCAGACCAGCTGGGAGACATAGTCTCTCCACCGAATCCTGGGTCTGCCCCGGGGTCTCCTCCCAGTGGGACGTACCTGAAACACCTCAAGTGGGAGGAGTCCATGGGGGTCCGGTGCTATGTGGATTAGGTGGCGGTCAAAGGCGGAGACCTTGGCGGACTGATCCCAAGCTTTCTAAACTGGAGCTGAGCAGGAAATAACAAGATCAAAAAATAAAAATACACAATCTTGCCAAAATTCATGTCATATAGACGAACACAGCCAAAATTATTAAGGATTGAATGAAAAACACATAAAATGCACTTATGGGTCCATGAGGGTTTTAATGTTCTGCTGAAAATTAAGCTGTGACGTCGGTTTTAGCATTAGTTAAAGGTCCCACATGACCCATAGACTTGCTAACTAGCATTTGCACTTTGTAGCCAAGCAATGAATGCCATATTGCTTTGTAGCTTCTCTCTGCTTCTCTCTAACCTACCCTCCAGAGGTAAAATCAGCAACTTTAGTCTATCTAAAATACTTTGCCCAAAAACTTGCTAAATTTGTCCCTACCCAGCCAGCATGCCCACATGGGCCCCAGCATAGGTTTAATCGGGGCTTTCTTTTTTTTTCTCCCTTTGTCCTGTCAAGCAGCTAGGTGAACAGAACAGAAATCTGCTTCCCTTATTGTGCCAAACAGATTTACTTGTCCAAAAGGAGTTTTGTACAATACATATTTATGTACTGTATATTATTTATGAACTCCTCTTCTAATAGCTTTTAATATTTTATTTAAATTGTTTTACACATGAAGGACCTGATGGGGGGGGATGGGGAAAGAAGGGGTGGAGAAGGGGGAAAGAAAAGGGAGAGGAACAAACAGAGAAGACAGACTAACACAACTGAAACAAACAGAAGACAAACTGTTTCTTCTACTGAAAAGGTCTCAGCATGAGTCTGGTATCTGCACCTGTTAAAGGAGAGACATATGGGTGTGTGCGCGTGTGTATGTGTGTGTATGAGAGCGCGTGCAAAGTAAGTGTGTGCGTGAGAGTGGTTTTCCAGGAAACATACAAAGAGGGCAGTTATGCGTAACTTCGCAGCGGACAAATAATTTAGTTCGAGCTCAAAATGCAGGCGAAGAGAACGTGTTTATTAAACAAAATACAAGAAAATGTTCAGTAGGACAATACAGTCTGGCACACAAGCGATGGACGCCCGAGCTCAGTTGGCAGGGAAGGAAGCCCCACACGCTCCCAGGGCGGAACTGGGCAGCGAATGAAAACAAGAGGGAGACTTACATGGGCGTCGGAGCTCAGTGGGCTCTGGGAAACAACACCGAAGTAGTCCAGAGGGAAAGGGTACCAACAGCTCCAGGGAATCAACATAGGCCAGTGACTACAGAGTGAACTGTGTAGTGTAGACTTACGCCGCGACACTGAATGCCCCCACTGTCACCCTATAAATACCAAGCAGGCTAATGAGTGACATGTGGACGCAGGTGTGCGGCAGGAGTCTGTGTATGAGTGCATGTCAGGATGAGTGTGTGTGTGTGTGTGTGTGTGTGTGTGTGAAAACCCCAGGTGATGGCAATCAGCAGGTCGGTGCCTGGCAGAGAGAGGTGAGAGGAGGGCTGAGGTTGGCTGAGAGGAGAAAAGGGCTGAGGTTGTCCTGAGGCCAACAAGCCCCAGGACAACCAGGCATCTGCCCCAGGAGGGGCGGCCGGGTCGCCAAGCAGCTAGCGCAGCGCACCCCCGCCCCCTGACCGGCCAGCCCCTGCCCCCCCAGCGGGGCCAACACCAACCCTGAGCCCCAAGCACCTCCCGACCAGCACACACACTCATTCCCACGCACTCACGCCGTCATGCTCTCATACGCACCCACTCACACCCACACACACACAAAAGTTGCAAATTTATGCAAAAGTGAACATTTAAAGTTGCAAATTTACAAGAAAAAAATTGTAAAATTACTTGAAAAGAGTTGCAAATTAACAAAAAAAAGTATCAAATGTATGAGTAAATAAAATGAAAATTTATGAGGAAAAAAGTCTCAAATTTATAAGGAAAAGCTGTAAATTTACAGTAAAAAAAAGGTAGAAAATTGTTGAGAAAGTTCCAAATTTACCAGAAAAATGTTGCAAATTTATGGGAAAAACTAAGTTTTACAAGAAAATACTAAATTTACAAGGAAAAAGTAACAAATTTATGAGGAAAAAGTTGCAAGAATACAAAAAAGTGGCAAATTTATGAGAAAGTTCCAAAATTACAAGAAGTAACAAATTTGCAAGAAGAAAGTCAAAATTTTACAAGAAAAACAAACACATTTATGAGCAAAAAGTTGAAACTTTACAAGAAAAAAATTACAAATTTATGAGAAAAAGTCGTAAGTTTACAGTGAAAAAAGTAAATTTATGAGAAAGTTTCAAATTTTCAAGAAAAAAAATATCAAATTTGGGGGAAAAGTCACAAATTTACAAGAAAATAGCAAATTTATGTGGAAAATAAGTTGAAAATAGCTAAACAAGTAAAATCCATGTGAACAAACACAGATGGGACCCATAAGACAGCCCAGTTTTGGTGGGACCCACATGGGCATGCTGGCTGGGTAGCACTACTAGATAGATCAGGGATGGGCAGTTTTGGTGGTAGTTGTTATATAACGTGATAACAGCAATACACAGCACGGACGTGATGCCACAGGCACGGGTGACATCATCACGCCGTGCCTATAATAAGAGACTGACGGCAGCAGCCTGGGTCTTTTGGCGCTCAGCCTCTAGCCTGTAACACTACCTGTACTCCTGTATAGTTAGCTTGCTAGCTACAGTTCTGTGTTCCACGTGCTACCAACTTCTTTAACAAAAGGCACCGTTCAGCACAGCCATCATCTTCGCTGTTCCTCATTCACAGACACAACAGAAGTTAGGACCACAAATTTTTTTCCTCACTTCCCGAGGTCCAGATTTACATGTAAACTTCATTCACAGACACAACTCACACACACACACATATATATCATGGACACACAGATCGCCCCAAGGGTCTCCCAAGTCGGCGGACGGAGCCACTGTTTGCAGTGGGGGACGATACAGCAGTTGGAGCTAGCTGGCTAGCTAGCTCCAACCGCCACCCGGGCTAACGGAGAAACTCGACATGCCGAGGAACTGTGGCGAAAACAACACAGGTGCCGGGCTGGAGTTTAGGCGGCGTGCAAGAAATATAAGACAGAATAATAAAGAGCGATGGCAAGAACCAAGCAGACCGCCCGTAAATCTACTGGAGGAAAAAGCCCCCCCAGGAAGCAGCTAGCCACCAAGGCTGCTCGAAAAAAGTGCTCTGGCCACCGGCGGAGTGAAGAAGCCTCACCGTTACAGGCCCGGTACCGTGGCTCTGAGAGAGATCCGTCGCTACCAGAAATCCACGGAGCTGCTCATCCGTAGGCTGCCCTTCCAGCGCCTGGTGAGGGAGATCGCTCAGGACTTCAAGACCGACCTGCGCTTCCAGAGCTCCGCCGTCATGGCTCTGCAGGAGGCCAGCGAGGCCTGCCTGGTAGGTCTCTTCGTGGACACCAACCTGTGCGCCATCCATGCCAAGAGGGTCACCACCATGCCCAAAGACATCCAGCTGGCCCGCCGCACCCGCAGAGGGAGAGAGAGCTTAGACTTTCTGCTGCACATTCACCAACCACAATGCTCCGCACTGTGTGTCTATCTATCTATCTATCTATACATATATATATATATATATATATGTATATATATATACTAGCTGTTCTTGTTTTTTTCTTGCCTTCTGATTGTTGCTCTGAGTGTTGCTATCCCTGTGCTGTTGCAATCCTGGAATTTCCCCATTGTGGGACTAATAAAGGCTTATCTTATCTTAACATTGGTGTCTAGGATGACCCATGCAATACCGAGCATAATGGAGACTGAGCTGCTGCATTTCACTGATACGAGATTGGCCCAAACAGCGACCGCAACCTGCTTGGAGGATGCCGAGGTGAACACCACGGGACAACAGGACATCATGGAATGTGTGGTAACTGTGGTTTCCCTGTGCACCGGATGCGCATGCGCCTCTGCCCGGCCAGGGGGCAGCAATGCCAGCACAAGGAGAGAGGGAATAAACCGGACTCGTCTCTGATCCTCGCCCAGCATAAGCCTCATGGAGCCGCCACACTACTGCAGGAGAGAGTTCGTGGCCAAGCAGGACCCCAGTGAATGACAACATGAAGCGTGTCCCGTTGCAGACAAGGACAACATTCCACCGCAACCACAACCAGTATCAAAGAAGAAAGGGCATAAACTGGACTTGTCTCTGATCCTCACCTGACATAAGCCTCAGGGAGCCTCCGCAGCGCTGCAGGAGAGACAGTTCGTGGCTAAGCGGGACCCCGATTAACTACAACAACCCGGCGCATGTCCTGTCGCCAGCGAGAGCAACACACCGCCACGACCATAACCACCACCAGGAGAGAGAGGGCATAAATCAGACTCATCTCAGATCCTCACCAGGCATAAGCCTTAAGGAGCCGCCACAGTGCTGCAGAAGAGAGAGTCCATGGCCGAGCAGGACCCAACAGAGCAACACCAATCTAGAGCACTTCCTGCCTCTGGTGTGAATGGCACACCGCCACACCAACACCCAAGATCGGGCATGAGAGAGCAGCAGCGCCGAGTACAGCTGAACAGATTACCAATCGCCGTACTCGATTGGGTTCGGGTACGCTGATCCGAATACCTGGACCTGCAGACGCTCTAGTCACCGCCAATGTTGATCACTGCACAGCTGGGGCTAGCCACCTTCAGGTGGCTGATGGTTTGTGATTGCACGCCAGCTGTCTGCGAAAGGTAAGAGCAGCTGCCCCAGATCAAGATGCAATGCTGGAACAGACCCATCCAGTGTGGGACCCGGACTGGGACTTTGCTGATGAGAGAGCAGCACCAGCAAGAGAGAACCCAGGTCCACCACAGCCAGCACCTCCAGGGGTGCGCCCACCACAGGCTCGCCAGAAGTCCCCTGAAGTTGAAATGAAAATGACACAATTTTGAAATGTTTAGCAGAACATAGTTGGAAAACACAGTCGTAGAATAACCCACTCAACCATGCAGGGTCTACCGGTAGTCTACCCGGTTGCCCAGGTTCATGTTTGGTCTGCTTTTAATTTCTCATGTCTGTTTTAATAATAATGATTTTGATTTTTCCCGGGGGGGGTGGTGAATGCACTATCATGTGATAACACCAATACACAGCACGGACCTGATGGCGCAGGCACAGGTGATGTCATTGTTGGATATGAACATGTTGGCGATGGGCAGCACGGAGACACAGGTGACGTCAGCACGCCGTGGCTATTTAAGGGGACTGTTGGTGGGAGCCATCCTCTTTTCACCTTCGTAATAACAAGAGCCTGCACTAGCTGGTGGTTAGCTTGTATGCTATACACTGACACATGTACGCATTATCGTGTGTTTAATAAAGTTCGGGTTCAGTACAGCTCCTGCCTCCACTGTCCTGTTTTCCAGACACAACAAATGGTGACGAGAGAAAAATTGGCCTTCCGAAGGAAAACTCAACTCTTTCCTGAAGAGAGGCATGTGCCGGGCACCTCGGCTGGAGAGTTTGTCGGCTAGATGAGCCAAGTTTGGCCAGCGCTGACAGCGAGCAGTCCAGCAGTTTGTCGCCGACCTCCGCTGTTTGGCTAGTGTATGGGAACTTGAATGCTTGGAGGAAGAGTTTGTTCGAGCCAAGTTGGCAGAGAACACTACAAATAGGAAGCTGCGGGAGATATTGTTCATGGTGCCGGACGGCCTGATGCTGGCTAAAGCACTGGAGATAGCATCTCAGCTAGAGCAAGCAGAGGCTGCTCAGTTAGCATTGCAGTTAGTGGGCACCGGCCCGTGCTCTCCACTGTCATCTCTGCTGGTGCAGATGGTTGTCCCAGTTGCTGAGCCCATCAACCCCACGTCTGACATGGATGGAATCAACATTGTGGGCCCCGAGAAGTGGTCAGGACTGCAGTGTGTAGTGAAGCTGGGCGGCGTCAGTATATCAATGATGATGGCCACCACTGCCTCAAGGTCCCTGATAAAAGAGGCCATGGTTAGAAGGCTTACTCCCTGGCGACCTGAAGCGGTGGAACTGCCAGATGGCGGATGCTTCAAGACCAGCAGAAACATCACCTTTGCAGTGTAATACAACAATCCCAGCATTCCGATTCCAGGTGACACACCAGGGTGATAACGTTATGGGATGGGGTTTGTTCTGTGAACTGAGCCTCTCCATCAAAAACCCCATGCTGACCGGCATTCAAGGACCATTGTACTCAGATGTAGACGCAACCACCCCCTGCCTTGCACCACACTCCAAACAGAACCCAGCAGAACTGAAGAAGTCACAAAAGCCCCAGTCCACAGCCACGCGGGACCCGGAACCGGTCCCTGGCACGTGTCCTGTCGCCAACGACAGCGACACATCACCACGACCACAGCCAACACCAGGAGAGAGAGTGCAGGAGCCAAACTCCGCTCGTATCCTCACCAAGTATCAGCCTCAGGGAACCAAGGCAGCACAATCGGACAGAGAGTTTGTGGTCCAGCAGGATCCAACAGAGCATCGTCAACCAAGGGCACGTCCTGCTGCGGGCATAGGTGGCACGCCACCACAACAGCAACCAACATCAGAGACAAGACAGCAGCAGTGCCGAGTGCAGCTGAACAGACAGCCACTCGCACTACTTGATTGGGTTCGGCTCCAACGATCCGACCGCCTGGACTCACAGATGGTCCCATCATTGCAGATGAGAATCGCTGCACAGAGGAGACCAGCCGTTGTCCAGATGGTCGATGGTTCAAGATGGCTCGCCAGCCATCTGCGAAAGGTAACAGCAGCTGCCTCAGATCAAGACGCAGCACTGGAGTCAACCCAGCTGGTGTGGGACCCGGGCTGGGACGTTACTGACGAGTGAGCCATGACTCCGGCGAGATGGCATCCAGGTCTGCTGCAGCCGGAACCTCCGGGGTCGCACCCACCATATGCTTGACTGAGGCCCCTGGAGGTGAACTGTTAAAATGACTGTTTTGAGATGTTTAGGCAGAGTGTGGTTGCAACACAGTGGCAGAATAACCCACTCAGCCATGCAGAGTTAACCGGTGGTCTACCCGGTTCCCCAGGTTCTGTTTCTCTGTTGTAAAAAAAAAAAAAAGTGCTGTTGTAAGAGTTAAGCTGCAGTGAATTGATAATGTTTTGGAGCTTTTCCAAACGGGAGGCAGATGTTGGATATGAACATGTTGGCAATGGGCAGCACAGACGTGATGTCGGACGCACGGGTGACATCAGTACACTGTGCCTACTTAAGGGGACTGTTGACGGGAGTTGTCCTCTTTGGCACTATGCCTTTGTGATAACAAGAGCCTGCACTAGCTGGTGGTTAGCTTGTATGCTATACACTGTGACACGTGTACGCATTATCGTGTGTTTAATAAAGTTTGGGTTCAGTACAGTTCTTGCCTCCGCTGTCCTGTTTTCCAGACACAACAGTCATCACGCCGTACCTATAATAAGAGACTGATGGTGGCAGCCTGGGTCTTTTGGCACTCCACCTCTAGCCTGTAACACCACATGTACTCCTTAGCTTGCTAGCTACAATTCTTTGTTCCATGTGCTACCAACTTCTTTAATAAAAGGCACCGTTCTGCACAGCCATCGTCCACAGCCATCCGCTGTCCCTCATTCACAGACAAAACAGTAGTGAGGGCCACAATTTTTTTTCTCACTTCCCGAGGGACAAATTTACATGTAAACCTTGGGGGGGGGGGGGGGGGGCTTCAAAGTCAAAAGTTTCATAATTAAAGCTGAAAATACAAATGAAAATAAAAGCTACTCAGTGTTTTATCATATTAGAATTAAAATTACTGATAAATTATATCATGACCTAATTTTTAAAACTCTCTCCATCAGAATGATGAGCAAAGACAAATTCCAGGCAGTAATTAACAAAAAAGCCAAGAAGAAAAGGAAATATGATGAAGAAAATGTTTTTTAAAATATTAGAAGAAAATAATCAAAGTAAAAAATAGTTTCACTGATAAATATGTCACATTTCTGGTTTAAATTAGTCTCTCTTTTTTTTTGCAAATCTATATTTTATTTTGGTAATAGATATTCAAACATCTACTGATAAATTTGCATCATTTTAGTTAAAAATGTATAACTTTAGTTGTACTTAGGTTTTTTTCTAAATTAGTGAGTTTTTCTGGCGTAACTTTGCCATTTCTTATAAATATGCCTTTCAGTTTGAAACTTGTTACTGTAAATACGCCTCAATGAGGAGCTATAGCATTTATTGTTGTTTAAAAGCAGACTACTCCATATTTACTGTTGTTGACAGCCTATTAATGTGGTCTCAGCATGCAACATATACATACCTTAAGACATACTCCGGGGCACACTGCTCCCTCTATCTGTGGCTCCCTCACTCTCACTCCACCACTGCACTGGCACCAAGGTACTGATTAGAGCTCCCTCTGAGGAGGACCGGGAGCTCTTCAGCTGCTCCTAGGACACAGTCCAAGGACAGATAATTTTTTTCACACATAAGGAGTTGATCAGAACTCCTTATACAAAGATATAGAGTGATGATAATCAAGTCAGTGGCAGTAATGCACTTGTAGGCTGGTTGCCAACCGCCAATCAAATCGAAAAGAAAAAGAGCTCCCTCTGCTGGTGGACGCTATAACTGCATTTAAGAATGCAGTTCCAAATGGGATATAAATAAATAATTGATTTTTGGAAATGGACTGATGGGCCGCAGTGGATGACGTCGGGGGCCACATGCAGCCCATGGGCCGCCAGTTGCCCATCCCTGAGACAGATAAAATACAAAAGGCTTGAAATCTGCTAAATCTAGCCAAAAAAATCAGCAAGTTGGCAACACCGCTGTAAAACGTTGTGCGTTGGTTTTCAGGCTGTTCCTTGATTTTAATGATAATTTGATTGGGTAAAGATTCACTTTTGAGTTGCCAATCACAAGTAAGAAGACAAGGCAAGTCAAGTTTATTTGTATAGCACATTTCGTGTGTATGACAATTCAAAGTGCTTCACATAGAAACATTAAAGTATTACAGCAAGTTGCAAAAGGAATACATAAGAATTTAAAAGCAAACTAAAAAGTAAATTAAAGAGAAGCAAAAACAAGCTAAAATAGAATAAGACAGAAAACGTGCAAGAAATAAAAGTTACAGTGCATTGTGGGAGATTAACAGTTGTTCTACTGAAAGGCCCCGGCAAATAGGAAAGCTTTTAACCTGGATTTAAAGCAGCTGGGAGTTTCAGCAGCCCTGATGCTTTCTGGGAGTTTGTTCCACATGTGAGGAGCATAAAAACTGAATGTTGCCTCAGCATGTTTGGTTCTAACTCTGGGCACAGATAATAGACCTGACCCTGATGAACTGACGGCTCTGGATGGTTCATAATGGACCAGCAGATCTGAAATGTATTTTGGCCCTAAACCATTCAGAGCCTTATAAACCGACAGGAGTATTTTGAAATCTATTCTTTGACAGACAGGAAGCCAGTGTAAAGATCTGAGGACTGGAGTTATATGATCTACTTTCTTGGTCTTAGTGAGGACTCGAGCTGCAGCGTTCTGAACCAACTGCAACTGTCTGATGGTCAGTTTGCTAACTTAGAGAACTGAAGGGGGCTTGTTAGTTTGTAATGTTACAAAACCCGTTAAGAGGAACCCAATCATTTTTTTTTCAAAAGTTTAACTAAATAAGGCAGTGCGTATTTTTTTTTTTTGCGAAATTAGATTTTTGACATTTTATCATATTACATGTGAATGACACATTTTAAAAGGTTAAAACACATAAATACCATTTTGCAGTTATAGGTGGTCCACTCTAACCTTCCTTTCCTGCGGCATTTTACTGATCTGTGTTTCCAGGAGCTCAGCTGTGGGTTTTATACAAATTCTCTGGGTCGTGTCAGGATTTATTATGTCTTCTTTCCTTCCTCACTTTCATTGTAACATACTTTCTGAACTAATCTACTGTTTGTTGTCTCCTCCAGCTCACAGAGAGACATCAGAGGACTGTCGGAGCTGTCTGGAGTGCTCTCGTGACAACGGCTGTGTGCGTTGCCCAGAGCGGCTCTTCCTGTTCCTGCAGCGGGATGGGATTTCCCACCACGGAACGTGTCTCCATGCCTGCCCGGCGGGACACTACGGTCAGAGAGGGAAGGACATCAACCGCTGCATGAGTAGGTTCTTCACCAACAACAACCTAAGCAGGGCTGCTCGCAGAGATAGCAAAAAGACGTAACAAACTAATAGGTTTTTTTTTTTTTTTGAATGCAAAAGATGCAATAGACTTACACAATGGTCCTCTCCGGCATACAACTAGGAACATACCGGTCGCTATGGAGGGTGAGAATATGTATGGGCACATAATCATACCATGTAGGATAACTAAATAGACGGTTATGCTGTTTCATCCCACCTAGCAACAATGCTCTGCACTGTGTGTGTTTATATATTTACATATTTATTCCATCTAGCTACAATGCTCTGCACTGGGTGTGTTTATATTTATATATCTATATTGTAACGTCGGGGCCATTTTAAGGGAGCCAGGGATTTCCCAGCATGCTTTGCCAGTTTGAAACGTTACTGTGTGTTAAATGTGTTACTTCTGAGTTATACTGCTGTGTCATTATAACTGCATTATAATGGCCCAGCAGTGTTTAGCAGGATTAGGGCAAGATGTATCATGTGTGTGTAACCGTGATGTAAACAGAGGTCTGTGAGAATGACCTCCCCGGCTCTGTGTACTAAGTTGCAGGTTGGGGGTCGGGGTGTGTGAAAATAAATCTGGTTGATCAGAGCCATCTGCTCCATTGTCTTTGTGTGAACCCTGCAAACGTCACACTGGTGTCAGAAGTGGGATATGGAGCGAGATGAGGATCCAGGCGGAGGTACAGCGGCCGGAGCGATTCATCGCTCAGCCGGGAACGGAGTATAGAGCAGAGACGCCGGCCCCTGGAGAGCTTCGCTGCGATGGACGGAGCAGAGCAAACCAGCCCCGTTTCCCGCCCTTTTCAGGGCAGGACGGGCTGGCGATTCCAGAGCAATTAGGAGCGGCAATCTACCGGGAGATGACCGTCCCATCCATCCAGCAGCGGGCCAAGATTCCCCGCTACAACGGCGAGAACATGTTGGATGACCGCCTGGCCCAGGTCGAGTTGGCTGCCGCGCTGATCATCAGAGGAAACCACCGTGCTGAGAGCGAGTGGAGGAGGAGCTACGACAGATCACAGCAGCGCGTGCACGAAGGAAACAGCCGTGGCGACGCGAGGAAGGACGGCTTCCGCTGCACAGAGCCAGGGTACATGTACCGCCCCGCACACAGCACACGACAAACTGGCCCCTCGCCGACGCTAAATTAGAGCGAGGTGGCATGGACGGGGAAAAAGCCGCCTCCTGCAGATGCTTCCCCCGGCAGATGACGTCACAGAGGCGCAGGAGCGACGCAGCGGAGCGAGCAGGACGAAGATGCGGCCACTTTCCAGGCGCGGCAAGGGCTGGACGCATGGACGCGGGCCAGCGGCCGCCTGGGACAACTGGCAGCGGTGGGAGTCGGCCGGAGCGGGCCTGGGACTCCCGCTGCCAGGGAAGGGACTGTGCGTGGTCCTACAGAGGCTGTCAGATGTGTCCATCCGCCCGCTGATGGCCAAACCGGAACCCTACCCCAACCAGATGCTCTGACCGAGACTCAGATGGCCCGTGCATGCCGCCCTGGCACCGGGCTGACTCGTGTTGGATTTCTGAAAGTGGACTTTGAATTTTCTGGGGACAGAAACCAGTCCGGGGGGGGGCAGTGTAACGTCGGGGCCATTTTAAGGGAGCCAGGGATTTCCCAGCATGCTTTGCCAGTTTGAAACGTTACTGTGTGTTAAATGTGTTACTTCTGAGTTATACTGCTGTGTCATTATAACTGCATTATAATGGCCCAGCAGTGTTTAGCAGGATTAGGGCAAGATGTATCATGTGTGTGTAACCGTGATGTAAACAGAGGTCTGTGAGAATGACCTCCCCGGCTCTGTGTACTAAGTTGCAGGTTGGGGGTCGGGGTGTGTGAAAATAAATCTGGTTGATCAGAGCCATCTGCTCCATTGTCTTTGTGTGAACCCTGCAAACGTCACAATATATTTATTCCATCTAGCTACAATGCTCCGCACTGTGTTTTTATACAGTATATCTACATATTATTCCATCTAGCTACATTGCTCCGCACTGTGTGTGTTTATATACTTGCATATTTATTCCACCTAGCTGCAATGCTCCGCACTGTGTGTTCATATATTCATATATTTATTCCATCCAGCTACAATGCTCTGCACTGTGTGTCTGTGTGTGTGTGTGTGTGTGTATATATATATTTTATAGTAATATGTACATATGTATATTAGCTGCTCTTGCTTGCTTGTTTTTTTTTTTTTTTCTTGCCTTCTGATTGTTGCTCTGAGTGTTGCTATCCCTGTGCTGTTGCAATCCTGGAATTTCCCCGTTGTGGGACTAATAAAGGCTTATCTTATCTTATCTTATCTTATCTTAACAGAGGGTTTTTTCCCCCAGTCTGACTCAGTCTGTCACACTAATGTAGCAGGTATACACAATAGTGGAAATAATTCCAAAGTAAAAAAGGCAGCACACACCAAACTTGACAGCTCGACTAGCTTCCAATTTACCAGTTTATTTGGGCCAATGCTAAAAACACATGCTAACATTTTTTTCCCGATTTTTTTCTTTTTTCATTTTTTTTCATTATTTAATTAGGTTTTCCTTTTTTCATTATTAGGTTTTCGTTTTGTTTTGTTTTTCATTTTTTGAATTAGGTTTTCCTTTTTTAAAACAATTTATTATGTTTTAATTTTATTATATTTATATTTATTATGTTTTATTGCGTTGTTAATATTATTTATTTATTTTATTAGGTTTTCTTTTTAATATATATTTTTCAGTTAGATTTTTTTCATTTAACAAGTTTTCCTTTTTTGTTTAATTAGGTTGGAGTGGTGGCTTAGTTGATAGAGCATCTGCCCCACAACTGGGCAGTCGTGGGTTCAAGCCCTGGCCGGGTCATACCAAAGACCATATTCAATTCAATTCAACTTTATTTATATAGCGCCATTTCACAACAACAGTCATCTCATAGCACTATCAACTGTAGGGGGGAACCCCCACAGTTGCAGAAAGACCCCAGCAATCAGGCGATCACCTGTGAGCAAGCACTTGGCGACGGTGGAGAGGAAAAACTCCCTTTTAACAGGAAGAAACCTCCAGCAGAACCAGGCTCAGGGAGGGGCAGTCATCTGCTGCGACTGGCTGGGGGGTGAGGGGATAGAGAAGAAGAAAAGAACAGACATGTAGAGAGCAAACAGCACGATGGGGACTCAATCTATGGGAGAGAACAAACAAATGTTAATGACCAGCAAAAAAAATATTTCATAGAGAGTGAGGAAAGGAGTGAGGCCCAGTGCATTACTGGAGGTCCCCCGGCTGACTAAACCTATTAGCAGCATAACTAAGGGAGGGTTCAGAAACACATGATCCCTCCCTAATTGTAGGCTATATCAAAAAGGTAGGTTTTAGCCCTATTCTTAAAAACAGAGATCGAGTCTGACTCCCGAATCCAGATTGGCAGCTGATTCCACAGGAGAGGAGCTTGATAACTGAAGGCTCTGTCTCCCATTGTACTTTTGGAGATTCTAGGTATTACAAGTAATCCTGCATTTTGGGAGCGTAGTGCTCTGTTAGGATAATACGGTAGTATCAGATCTTTTAAATAAAAAGGAGCCTGATTGTTTAGAGCTTTGTAAGTAAGAAGAAGGATTTTAAACTTAATTCTAAACTCTATGGGAAGCCAATGAAGGGAGGCCAGAACCGGAAAGATATGATCTCTCTTTCTAGTACCTGTTAAAACTCTTGCTGCAGCATTTTGGATCAGCTGAAGACTTTTTAAAGATGTTTTAGGACAGCCTGATAATAAAGAATTACAATAATCTAATCTCGAGCTAACAAAAGCGTGGATCAGCTTCTCAGCATCACTCTGAGACAAGATGCTCCTAATCTTGGCAATATTACGCAAATGATAGAAGGCAGTCTTAGAAACAAATTTAATATGTGAATTGAAGGACAAATCCTGATCAAAAATAACTCCAAGGTTCCTCACAGAGCTATTAAGAGAAAGAGTAACTGCATCCAAACTGAAAGTTTGATTTGGAAAGGAATTTCTAAGGTTTTTTGGACCAACAAGAATGACTTCAGTCTTATCTGAATTTAATAGCAGGAAATTACAAGTCATCCAAGCTTTGATTTCCTTAAGACAGGCTTCTAACTTGGCTAATTGATTACTATCATCTGGCTTCATTGACAGGTATAATTGTGTGTCATCTGCATAACAATGAAAATGTATACAGTGCTTTCTAATAATGTTGCCTAATGGAAGCATATAGAAACTAAAAAGAGTAGGGCCTAGCACAGATCCCTGTGGAACTCCATGACTAAGCTTTGAGTTGAAAGAAAACTCATTATTTACATGAACAAACTGGAACCTATCAGATAAATAAGATCTAAACCACTGCAACGAAGTTCCATTAAGTCCAACATAGTGTTCTAATCTATCAAGTAGAATATTATGATCGATAGTATCAAAAGCTGCACTAAGGTCTAAAAGGACAAGTACAGAAACTAGTCCATTATCAGATGCAATGAGGAGGTCGTTAGTGACCTTCGCTAAGGCTGTTTCAGTACTATGATGGATTCTAAACCCAGATTGAAACTCTTCAAGTAAACCATTTCCCTGCAGGTGGTCAAATAATTGCGTAGCAACAACTCTTTCTAAGATTTTTGAAATGAAAGGGAGATTAGAGATTGGTCTATAGTTAGCTAAAGCTCCTGGATCTAGCGTTGGCTTTTTGAGTAAGGGTTTAATTACAGCCGTTTTAAAAGCCTGCGGTACATGGCCTAAAGTTAATGAAGAATTGATTATATGAAGAATAAAGCTACCAATAAGTGGGAAGGCTTCTTTAAATAACCTGGTAGGAATAGGGTCTAAAAGAAAAGTCGAAGGTTTGGATGAGGAAACTATTTTGTCTAACTCACAAAGGTCGATTGGAGTAAACTCATCAAGACAGACATCAAAAGAAGGAGTTGTAGTAGTTACAGTATTTAAGTTAACTGTGGGAAGAATCTGATTGATTTTATCTCTGATGGATGAAATTTTATTATTGAAAAAGTTCATAAAGTCCTGACTAGTAAGCTCTAAGGGAATGCTAGGATTGACAGAGTCCTGACTCTTTGTCAACCTGGCTACAGTACTGAAAAGAAACCTGGGATTATTCTTGTTCTCTTCTATTAATGCAGAGTAATAACTTGTTCTAGCTTTTCTAAGAGATTTTTTATAAATTAAAAGATGATTTCTCCAAGCTAAATAGATTTCATCTAAATTAGTAGAGCGCCATTTTCTTTCTAATTGACGAGTCTTCTGTTTTAAGCTACGAGTTTCTGTGTTGAGCCAAGGAGTTAGAAATCTCTGATTAGACTTTTTCTTTTTTAAGGGGGCCACCAAGTCTAGAGCCTGATGCAGAGAAGCTGAAACACTATCCACCATGTTATCAATTACAGAAGGACCAAGCTGTCTATAGCTTATTCCCGTTGTGTTGACACATGGCAGAGAGGAAACAATCTGCATAAATTTGGAAACAGCATCATCTGAGAGGCATCTACTGTAATAATATTTTTCTTTAGGAGCCAAATAGTCAGAAATAGTAAAATCAAAGGTTAACAGACAATGGTCTGACAGTACAGGGTTATGAGGAGACACAAGATTTTCTATTTCTATGCCATATGTCAGAACAAGGTCCAATGTATGGTGGAGGTAATGAGTAGAATTTCCTACTTTCTGAGAAAACCCAATCGAGTCTAATATTGAATTAAAAGCCACATTAAGGCAGTCACTATCTACATCCACATGTATATTAAAGTCCCCTACTATAATTATTCTATCAGATTTCAGCACTAAATCAGCTAAGAAATCAGCAAATTCGGATAAAAATTCTGAGTAGGTTTAATGGGGGACAATAAACTATGGCAAATAAAATTGGGTTTAACCTAAAATTGCTAAAGTGCCCAATACTGAGGACCAGGCCCTCAAAGGAATTATAACATGTTTTTTGCTTTACATTAACTAGTAATTTGGAATGGTAAATTGTTGCTACTCCTCCTCCACGACCAGAACTTCTGGGATTTTGACAGTTTAAATAACCAGAGGGAGTTGATTCATTTAAACCAACATAATCCTCTTGCCCTAACCAAGTCTCTGTAAGGGATATTAAATCAATCTGATGATCAACTAACAGATCATGGACTAACAGAGACTTGGGAGTTAGAGACCTAATATTTAATAAACCACATTTAATTTTTAAGTTATGAGGAGGAACAGAGGCCAAATCATTCAATTTAGAGGCTTTATGTTTAATTTGAGTTTTACCAATATTTTGCTTTATCACTTATATATAAAATATATCACTTTATCACTGCTTTATCACTTATATATAAAATATATCACTTACATATAAAAATGGTACTTCCCACCTTCTAGCTTGGTGCTCAGCATAATAGAATGGGGGAATGAAAGTTGTTTGTGGTGGCGCCTTGCATGGCAGTGACCCCTCTGATTCTAGATGGATGAACATTGTAGATAGGAGAAACGTAAATTCGTTCTATTGCACATGATTGGCTGAATGACAATAAAGTTGGCTTTTTCTTTACCTTTTTTAAAAAAATGAATTTTTTTTCATTTTTTAATTATGTTATCCTTTTGTTTTGTTTTTTTCATTTATCTAGTTAGGTTTTGGCCCTGCGATGGACTGGCAATCTGTCCAGGGTGTACCCTGCGTCTCACCCAAAGGTACTGGGATAGGCTCCAGCCCGCCCCCCACACACACACACTACCCGAAAAGGATTTAGCAGAAGAAGATGGATGGATGGATGGATGGATGGATGGATGGATGGATGGATGGATGGATAGTTAGGTTTTCCTTTTTTTAGTACATATTTTTTCAGTTAGATTTTTTTTTTATTATTAGGTTGGTCCTTTTTAAAAAAAAAAAAAAAAAAGAAAAAAAAAAGATTTGTTTTTTCATTTATCTAATTAGGTTTTCCTTTTTTGTGACCGGGGAAAGTGAAATGTTATGTGACCATTTTAGTCAATCACCTGTTGGTTCAGGGTATAAAAAAAGGCTTTATTGTTATTGGCTTCACCATACACAGGTATGGTGAAGCCATGGTAAAAGTCAAAAAAGCCATTTTATGTCACGCTCTGATGACACTGGCCATGTGTTTCTGACACTGGCCAAAATAAATTGATAAACTGGAAGAGAGTCGACCTGTCAAGTTGGGTGTGTGCTGCCTTTTTTACTTTTGAAATGGATCTTCTTTGTTTGCACCACAAGTCTTAATTGGGGAAGTGCCTCCTTACAAAGAAATCTAGTGGATATAAGTATTTGACCTCAATGAGCAGAGTAATGTAATCAAATTAAACAGGAATGAACAGCCTAGGATTCATTATAGAAAAAGCATTAGATTGCATGTAAAAATAAATTCTATACATATTTGTGTCGCTTTCACACAGAAGTTTGCACCAAACTCCAGACCAAGGTTCATGTTTTTGTTACACTGTATACATTTTGTCTGGTTTAATTTGGCTTCATGCTGCTCCTTTTCCAAGCTACTAAAGTGATTCACCTACGTCTTGTTGTCATGACAACGCCCAGTCACCTTTGTTAGCACAGATCAGTAGTTAGCAAACATGCTACTCACCCTCCCAGGTGTTTTCTGCAACTTTGGATACATTGGTAACCGCACTTTAAGCTGAAACGGGTTCAGACTCCATCATTTTAGTCAGTTCATGAGGCTAAATTATTATCAAGGTCTTCATTAAAAAATGATGATTATCAGGTGGTATTGCTTGTCCTGTTTCTTTTCAACAACTCTGTCACATCCTCTCCTAAAATATCTGGTAAGTTTCAGCATTTTAAATGATTTTTTTCAAGTGACTATTTATGCCACTAACGGCCATATTTCCTCTCTCCAAGTGCCACCGCAGCTCATTTCCCTCTTGTCAGCTGTCTTAACTTCCTGTGTTCGGTTCAAAAGTCCAAACCTTTCTGAAAATTGCTTTCACACTCTAAACAAACCGGACCAAGGTTCAGTTTAGGTGCTTTCACACCTAATCTATTTGGTCCTGACTTTTGGACTTTTTTAGTTTGGTTTGGGCCAAAATTTTAGGTGCAGAACCTTCCCCAAACCACGGTCAAGACCAAATACTGTAGCTGAAATTTGGTCTAGCAATTTGGTCCCCCTCATGAAACGAGTTCACCTCTTAATATAATAGAGTCTTCCCCAGTTTCAACTTAAAGTGCGGTTGCTGATGTGTCCCCATAAAGAGTGCAAGGATCGTACAATAGAACATGTCAGTCAGAGTGTAGTTTCAGATGTACAAGAACAATGTTGAAAATTTATGAGAGAAAGGGTTTCAGTTTATGAGTATATAGTTGTAAATTTGTGTGGAAAATGGTAACATTTATTACGAAGAGTGGCAAATTTATAGGCAAAAATGTAAAATTTATTAGAAAATTTGCAAATTTGCCAGGAAAAAGTTATACATTTCAAAGTAATGTTACACGTTTGCACATTTTTCACAGACTTGCTACCGTTTAACAGAAATTTGTTTTTTCCCTCAAATTTGTAACTTTTCTTGTAAATTTTCACCTTTCGTCATGTAGCTAAACTTATGACTTTTTTCCACATACATTTGCAGATTTTTTCTTGTAAATTTGCAAGTTCTTTCTCATAAAGGTAAACTTTTTCTTTTCTTTTTCTTTTTTTTTCTAAATTTGCAACTTTTGTTCTTGTAATTTTGTGACATTTTTCCTCACAAATCTGTGAAATTTTTCTTGTAAACCTTCAACATTTTTTTTTCACCTAAAATTTTAAACTTTTATCTTATAAATTTGGAACTTTTTTCATAATTTGCAGCTTCTTTCTCATAAATTTGCAATTATTTTTTTCTCATAAATATGACTTTTTTCTCATAAATTTGTAGTATTTATCATGACTGGGAACTTCTTTTCTCATAAATCAGCTATTTTTTCCTCTTAAACTTCTAACTTTTTTCCTCATAGATTTTCAACTTTAGTCATAATTTTTTAAATATTAAATTAGCATCCTTTATTATCATATTTTTCCACCTTTTTCCCTACAAATTTGTACTTAATTTATGTTTACACCTTTATACCTCATGCTAAATTTGTAAATACCACCACCACCCCTTTGTTAAAAAAAAAAAATAACACTTGCCTACTGCTTACAGCCTTAAATCAAGGAGGGACATGCCCCCCCCCCCCCAACCTGGAAAAAACAGAGCATTGTCCTTCTTAATATCATCATAAACATACAGTATGTATATTAGCTGCTCTTGCTTGCTTGCTTTTTTTTTTTTTCTTGCCTTCTGATTGTTGCTCTGAGTGTTGCTATCCCTGTGCTGTTGCAATCCTGGAATTTCCCCGTTGTGGGACTAATAAAGGCTTATCTTTTCTTATCTTATCTTATCTTCTGTATCATGTTACAGAACTGAATAAAATGCATTTTAAGCACCAGTGGCAAGGATATATGCAAAACATATTTTGGGGGTAAAATTTGCAACTTTTCGTATAGATTTGCTATTTTTTCTAATGAATTTTCAGTTTTTTTCCTCATAAATTTGTAACTTTTTTCCTCATTATTTGCAGTTTTTTCTTGTTTATTTGGAACTTTTTTCATGTAAATTTGCAACATTTTTCTCATTAATTTGCAATTTTTTTCTCATGAATTTGTAACTTTTTTCATGTAAATACACAACTTTTTATGTAAATTTGCAGATTTTTTATCTTATAAATTTGCAGCTTTCTTCCTCATAAATTTGCAGCATTTTCATGTAAATTTGCAATTTTTTTCATGTAAATTTGCAACTTTTGTTTAATGTAAATTTGCAACAAAATTTAGGGACGTTTACATGGGTCCTAGTGAAATATATACAGATGTTTTCTTTTCCACATTTTACAGGGTTTGACTTCTTCCCCATTACAAAGTTTTGTATATTGCTCCCCAAAACCTAGGAATGGCCTGACTACAATAATTCTTACAGTGTCCCCCTCAATATTTATTCATGAGAAAATGCTCTGTTTATTTCCCCCTTCCCCCAACTTGACTTGACTACTCCTGTGAGGTGAGGGTTGGGTGGCCATCACCATGTGTAGAGCTAATCTGGTTAACCAACATTGCCGGTTTTGGGCCAGCTCCTCTGCATCGTCAACAGCGACTCTGAGCTGTCGGAGATCTGTCTCTACCACATCGAACCATCTGGTGCATGGCTTGCCCCGAGGTCTTTTCCACCCTGAGGCCCTGGGGTCGAACATGAGGATGGCTTTTGTTGGGTGTTCTGGTGGGACATGGAGGACATGGCCAAACCAGCAGATATGCCGCTGTGTAATAAGGTGGGATGCTGCAGGCTGATGTGTGCGGGCTCAGAGCGCGTCATTAGAGGTGCGCTGGGGCCACCTGATGTTCTCAATAGTTCTGAGGGCCCAACTATCAAACCCATCCACTCTCGAGGCCAGAGTCTTATTCAGTGGCCATGTCTCTGACCCATAGAGTAGAATGGAGAGGACTGACGCATTGTATATGCGGAGCTTCGTCTTTCGGGTGATTGAACAATGGCGCCATAGAGGTTTCCATAGTGCCTGCAGGGCTAATGAAGCGACACCACGTCTGCAGTTGATCTCTGGTTTCAAGTCCCCGTTGTTGGTCACTGTGGAGCCCAGATACACAAATGAATTGACAAACTTGACGGCATCACTCCTGAGCTGTAACGGGGGTGCGTCCAGTCCGTCACCGACATGCATTAGCTTAATCTTCATCCAGTTCACCTGGAAGCCCAGCTTCACTGCCCCTTTGCGGTAGACAACTAGAGCATCTCTCAGTTGACTGTAGGATGGACTGAACAGGATGGTATCATCAGCATATTCAAGGTCAGCCAGATGGTAGTTGCCAAACTGCATGCCAGGGACCCACTCGCAGACCTTGCTCATCAGATAGCCTATGACACAATTGAAGAGGTCAGGAACGGTCACACAACCTTGTCAGACCCCGCTGTTGATGGGGAAACCAGCTGGGCTCCTTTCCATTCACACAGACACAGCTCTCCAAGCTGCTGCAGAGCCGCTTGAACAGGGCTACGATCTTGGGTGGGGCTCCGAGGGTCTGCAGCATACTCCAAAGAGAAGCGTGGTCCACAGTGTCAAAGGCAGCCTTAAGATCTATAAAGGCTATATAGAGATTGCGGTCCATGTGGAATTCATAGGCCTTCTCTATTAATAGGGGAACACCAGAGATATGGTCTGAGGTTGAGCAGTTGGGCATGAAGCCTGCCTGCTGAGGGCAACGGCCGCCTCCTATGGCTGGAAGGGCACAACTGAGGAGGATCCTGGGGAAGAGCTTACCAGGAATGGACAGAAGGGTGATGCCTCTGTGATTGCTGCAGACGAGTTTGTCACCCTTTCCCTTCCAGAAGGGCAGGATGACACTCCTGATCCAGTCACTGGGAAGCTGCTCTGTCATCCAAACATGATTGATGATGTGGGTGAGCCACTGGATTGTGCAGTCTCCACACATCTTCAGCATTTCGTCGGTTATAGCCCAAATTCCAGGAGCTTTCCTGTTGTTTATCTTGGTCAGGGCAGCCGTGACTTCTTCGAGGGTGACTAGACCGGTCCTGCAGGAATCACAGGAAGCAGTGGCATTGGCAGTGGCTAAGAGTCTGGGGTCAGTGGGTACAGGAGGATGATGCAGGAGATGACTGAAGTGCTCTTTCCAGCAGTCGAGGCAGTCTGTCTCAGTGGTGATGAAATTGCCATTGATGTCCTTCACCTGGGCTGTCTTGGTGTGTGTGCCATTGCATGCATGATGGAACATACTGAACACGCAGCTCATGTTGTTATTTCTGGCTGGTGACTCCTGGTGCTCGGCTTCTTCCGACCAGTACCTCTCCTTGTCCTCTCCGATGGCCACACTGCATAGATGGTTTAATCAGTGGTACTCCATCAGGTCACCTCAGAGGCAGGCCTCTCAGTAACGGTCAATGATGTCTAGAGTTCGCTGAGAGATCCAAGGCTGTTTTGTGGAAGATCGTAAATGTCCCAGGGCATCGCAGGCTGACTGGATGATGTTTTTCTTGAAAATCTCCCAGTCCCCCACTTTGTCCGTGGCCAGGACACTGAAGCAATTGTTGATTGAACATAGGAACTCAGTGGCGATGTTGGAATCATGGAGCTGGGAGGAGGCGAGAGGGACTGGTACTTGGCAAAAGGATTGGCCCGTAGCTTTAGCTTAAGCTTCGTGACCAGCAGGTGCTGGTCAGTGTTTCTGAGCTTTGCTCCTCTGAAGCTCTGCTTCCCCCAACAGTGACATGAAATATCCACCAATTTCTAGTGAAATAAATATGTAATCCTCTACTGACCAGCATGAATTTTGGTGACCTAGCCAACAAAATATCACTGGCATCAATTTCAGAATTACTTACCATGCCAGCATGCAAAAAAAGAGCATTTTTCTCCTTTTAACATTAACACACTGAATCTGTCAGTCCTAACTTTTGATATTTTCTGCATTTCATCCTCAAAGCTACATATTTTCCTCTTTTTCTTTAACAAAAACACCATTTTCTGTGATGCTTCTGACAATGTTTTGTCTCCCCTCAGAGTGCCGCTCCCTGGACTGTGAACACTGTTTCAGTCGGGATTTCTGCACCAAGTGTAAGGCTGGATTTAAGCTGTATAAAGGCAAATGTCTGAGCCACTGCCCAGAGGGGACGTTCGCCCATCAGACAGACTGCTTTGGTAGGTCACACCTCTGATGTTTGGATCTGCATAAAAATAAACAACAGTTACATGGCCCGCGAAACCTCATTAACAAAATCTAGAACCACAGACTGTATATTCATTTTTTATGTTTTGAACCAATTTGTGATTCTTAGCATGAGCTTTCACATTGACAAGAGCAATATTCTCTCTACCGCAGGAATGGCCAACTTTTTAAAAGTCTTTTTGAGATTTTTTTTGGCTCAAACAATTTTTTTTTGGAGCCAAAAAATATATTTGAAGCACATTTTAAAATATAAACTTCTATGCCAATGTTAGGAATAGGCTAGTGTTTTCCTGTTAAATATCTTTCAGGCTGTTCTGGTGAATGCAGTCTCGAATGCTGTAGAAAACCTGACCACGGCCACAATCCACAGTCTTCAGATCCTCAGTCATCCTCTCTTCTGAGATGTTTTTAGACAGGCTAGGGATACATACTACTGCCAGGGTGTGTGGTTTGAGTGGTTGATAGCATATGACCAGTCCCTTGGGTGAAAAAGCACAGAAACAACCCTGAATGAGTGAATAGAGCTGTCTACGCATACGTCACCAATCATGTCATATTTGCCTTAGCAGCAGAGCAAGGTGCAAACAAACCCGAGATCTCAATGTATCTCTATGAAGAGACAGCTATTTTTAAATGAGGAATATGCCAAAAGGGTGCAGCATTGATTCATGTAGCCATCACCATCTCATTAAAAGATGATAATGGGCAGCAGAAATTTAATTTTTTAAAATTCCCATCGGCCAGCAAAGATTGCCAGAGGAGGTTGTTGTCAGCTAATCCTGCTGAAGGAGAATACGTTTTAGCAATGAGATGTGGAGACGGAGGGATGATGTGACCCACGTTTACGCTACGTTTGTTCCAAACACTTTATACCACATTCCAAATTATTATGCAAATAGGATTTTAGTGTCATAAACATTCATTTTTTTCCCCCAATTAAACTCATGGATGGTATTGTGTCTCAGGGCTCCTTGGGTCACTGATATCAATCTCAGATACCTGTCATAATTAGTTTGCCAGGTGAGCCCAATTAAAGGAAAACTACTTAAGAAGGATGTTCCACATTATTAAACATGCCACAGGTTTCAACCAATATAGGAAGAAAAAGGATCTCTCTGCTGCTGAAAAGCATCAAATAGTGCAATGCCTTGGACAAGGTATGAAAACATTAGATATTTCATGAAAACTTAAGTGTGATCAGCGTACTGTGAAGAAATTTGTGGCTGATTCAGAGC
Organism: Pholidichthys leucotaenia; assembly: GCA_020510985.1. Lineage (NCBI taxonomy): Eukaryota > Metazoa > Chordata > Actinopteri > Cichliformes > Pholidichthyidae > Pholidichthys > Pholidichthys leucotaenia. The sequence goes on from CM035837.1 coordinate 27,127,034, forward strand.
ACAGATGGGTTTGTGCAGATAAAGGCAGAATGAGGAAGGTTTCTGCCAGACAAATTAGATAGATAGATAGATACTTTATTATATACTTTATTATATACTTTATTATATACTTTTAATTCATCAGATTAAGAGAGCAGCTGCCAAAATGCCATTACAAAGCAGCAAACATGTATTTGAAGCTGCTGGTGCCTCTGGAGTCCCACAAACCTCAAGGTTTAGGATCCTCCAGAGGCTTGCTGTTTTCCATAAACCTACATTTCAGCCACCCCTAACCAATGCTCACAAGCAGAAACAGTCTTGTTTACTGATGAGTGCCGTGCAACCCTGAATGGCCCAGATGGATGGAGTAGTGGATGGTTGGTGGATGGCCACCATGTCCCAACAAGGCTGCAACGTCAGCAAGGTGGTGGCAGAGTCATGTTTTGGGCTGGAATCATGGGGAGAGAGCTGGTAGGCCCCTTTAGGGTCCCTGAAGGTGTGAAAATGACCTCGGCAAAGTATATACAGTTTCTGACTGATCACTTTCTGCACTGGGCTGCACGGTGGCGCAGTGGTTAGCACTGCGGCAGCACAGTTTACCCTTGGCCGGGGGATTGTGGGGATCGTGGGATCGTGGGTTCGATCCCAGCCCCCGACCAACAGTGATCTGTGTGGAGTTTGCATGTTCTCCCCGTGTTGCGTGGGTTTACTCCGGGATTTCTCCGGTTTCCTCCCACATGCCAAAGACATGCATGTTAGGTTAATTGGCTGTTCTAAATTGTCCCTAGATATCTGTTTCCTATAGGCCCTTAGAACAGAGGGTTAGTATTAATGAAAGCGCTTTGAGTGGTCTTTGTGACTAGAAAAGCGCTATATAAGTGCAGGTTAGTTAGTAGTTAGTTAGTTTCTTTTATGGTACAAAAAAAAACCTGTGCCTTTCGTAGCAAAATTATCTTCATGCATGATAATGCATTATCTCATGCTGCAAAGAATACCTCTGTGTCATTGGCTGCTATGGGCATAAAAGGAGAGAAACTCATGGTGTGGCCCCATCCTCCCCTGACCTCAACCCTATTGAGAACTTTTGGCGGATCCTCAAGCCAAAGATCTATGAGGGTGGGAGGCAGTTCATATCAAAATAGCAGCTGTGGGAGGCTATTCTGACATCTCGTAAAGAAATTCAAGCAGAAACTCTCCAAAACTCACAAGTTCAATGGATGCAAGAATTGTGAAGGTTATATCAAAGAAGGGGTCCTATGCTCACATGTAACTTGGCCTGTTAAGATGTTTTTGATTGAAATAGCTTTTGATTTCAGTAAATATGACCTTCTGATGCTGCAAATTCAACAAATGACCATTTTCAGTTCTTTACAACCAATAAAATGTTTTGAAACTCTGTTGTGCGTAATAATTTGGAACAGTGCATTTTGAGGGTTTTTTTTTTATTTTTGCAAAAAAAAATAGTTATCATTGGGAGGTTTGTTCAGTAAAATTTGAGTGCTGTAATGGCTGATGACTTGAAAATTGTACTGACGGATGAAGAATCAATGTACAGGGAAGAAGTGAGAGACCTGGAGGGCTGGTGCAGGGAGAACAATCTGGTGCTCAACGTGGACAAAACGAAGGAGATTATTATCGACTTCCGGTGGTCACAGCCTGAGCACGTCCCCCTCAGCATCGGCAGCCGTTTAGTGGAGAGAGTGGAGAACATCAAGTTCCTCGGAGTGCAAATCTCACAGGACCTGACCTGGAGCAAGAATTCCTTGGGGATCAGGAAGCGGGCTCAGCAGAGACTGCACTTCTTGAGGAAACTCAAACAGGCCTCTCTCCCCATCTGCATCCTCAGAACCTTCTACAGAGGTGTGGTGGAGAGTGTTCTGACGTACTGCATTGCTACATGGTACTCCAGCTGCAGTATGTCAGGCAAAAAAGCCCTGCAGAGGATAGTCAAGGGAGCTGAGAGGGTAATTGGAGTCTCCCTCCCCTCAAATATAGACAAATATCATTTGCATAATAATTTGGAATGTGGTGTATAACAGGTATATCTACTTACCAAAACTATAGACTCTTATTTAGGATAAAATGTCATTTGCCCACATGTAAAGTTAATGCAAACACGCAAAAAACACATCGTGAATTCGCATCTGAGGGAGTTGGTAGTGATAGTTAATCAGCCTCAGAGTAAAAGTATCAACACTGGAATTAAACTACGAGTACATAGTTTAAAAATGAGACTGCCACTCACCTACAGACAAATAGACAGGCGTTGAAATGAAGTTTCGGGAGGTATTTGTGGTGTTGGGATGTGGTGGCTCGCTGTAGGTGACGTGATCACATGGTGAACTGGCCGTGGTGCAGAGAGGCGCCACCCATCTGTATATAGTTAAGTGTGGTATGAATAAAGGGTGTGTTCAGTTCATATTTGCTGTTGGCAACTCATTTCTAGACATAACAATGGTGACGAGGGTAAAAACAATAATGATATGACCCGTGCAACCATTCCTCGCTCTACCAGGTGAGCCACTGATCCTTTGGCCCCATTGTCACAAAGAAGTCTTTATCAGTGCTGCCGGGCTGAATGACACTAGCGACGAGAGACTAAAGAGGATGCTAATCCACAGTCTCGGTGCCAAGAGGCAACATGTGTTTCACTCCCTTGGCCCTGTGAGCACATATGAGGACTTTGTGGCTGTAATGAGCAGGTATTTCACCGATACACGTAGCCTAACAGCGCGAAGAATCGCTTTCAGCTGGCGCCGTCAACATACGGATGAAATGACTCTTCAGTTTGCCACCAAGCTCCAGTTCCTGGCCAGCATGTGTGTCAGAAGGTTTCTGACAAAGGCTGCAGTGAATAGTCGAAACATGTAAAGAAGGTAAAAGCATCTTTCTATTTTTGTCTTTAATAAGAACAAAAGGTAAATAATTAAAAGAGGACAAAATTAACCTACTTGAGCAAAAGCATGGATCAGTTTCTCAGCATCACTCTGAGACACGATGCTCCTAATCTTGGCAATATTACGCAAATGATAGAAGGCAGTCTTAGAAACAAGTTTAATATGTGAATTGAAAAACAAGATCTTGATCAAAAACAGATCTTGATCAAAAGTATCTCCAAGGTTCCTCACAGAACTAGTCAGAGAAAAAGTAACCACATCCAAACTAAGGGTTTGATTTGGAAAGGTATTTCTAAGGTTTTATGGACCAACTAGAATGACTCCAGTCTTATCTGAATTTAATAGCAGGAAATTACAAGTCATCCAAGCTTTGATTTCCTTAAGACAGGCTTCTAACTTGGCTAATTGATTACTATCATCTGGCTTCATTGACAGGTATAATTGTGTGTCATCTGCATAACAATGAAAATGTATACAGTGCTTTCTAATAATGTTGCCTAACGGAAGCATATATAAACTAAAAAGAATAGGGCCTAGCACAGATCCCTGTGGAACTCCATGACTGAGCTTTGAGTTGGAAGAAAACTCATCATTGACATGAGCAAACTGGAACCTATCAGATAAATAAGATCTAAACCACTGCAACAAAGTCCCATTAAGTCCAACATGGTGTTCTAATCTATCAAGTAGAATATTATGATCGATAGTATCAAAAGCTGCACTAAGGTCTAAAAGGACAAGTACAGAAACAAGTCCATTATCAAATGCAATAAGGAGGTCATTAGTGACCTTCACTAAGGCTGTTTCAGTACTATGATGGATTCTAAACCCAGACTGAAACTCTTCAAATAAACCATTTCCCAAGCAAGTGGTCAAATAATTGCATAGCAACAACTCTTTGTAAGATTTTTGAAATGAAAGGGAGATTAGAGATTGGTCTATTGTTAGCTACAACTCCTGGATACAGCATTGGCTTCTTGAGCAAGAGTTTAATTACAGCACTTTTAAAAGCCTGCGGTACATGGCCTAATGTTAATGAAGAATTGATTATTTGAAGAATAGAGCTACCAATAAATGGGAAGACTTTTTTTTAAATAACCTGGTAAGAATAGGGTCTAAAAGACAAGTTGAAGGCTTGGATGAGGAAATTATTTTATCTATTATTAAAAGGTCAATTGGAGTAAGCTCATCCAAACAGATATCAATTGAAGGCGTTGTAGTAGTTACTGTATTTAACGGTGGGAAGAATCTGACTGATTTTATCTCTGATAGATGAAATTTTATTATTGAAAAAGTTCATAAAGTCCTTACTAGAAAGCTCTGAGGGAATGCTAGGATAGACAGCATCCTGACTCTTTGTCAGCCTGGCTACAGTGCTGAAAAGAAACCTGGGATTATTCTTGTTCTCTTCTATTAATGCAGAATAATAAGTTGTTCTAGCTTTTCTAAGAGATTTTTTATAAATTGAAAGATGATTTCTCTAAGCTAAAAAGATTTCATCTAATTTAGTGGAGTGCCATTTTCTTTCTAATTGATGAGTCTTCTGTTTTAAGCTACGAGTTTCTGTGTTGAACCAAGGAGTTAGAAATCTCTGATTAGACTTTTTCTTTTTTAACCCCTTGAACTCTGGTCAATTTCCCTAAAAACGCCTAAAAATAACATACCCAAAGTAAATCAAAAGCTGTTCTTCAACCCTTTGCAGCATCTTCATGGGGTTGGTCTCATTTAAAAGAAAACACTTTGAATTTTTTGGCAAAACAGTCATAATCTCTCTAAGTGCTCCGGCCACTGAGTTACAGTCATCTAAACATACTGAATTTGAAGAAAATAAAGTTCGCCTGGGTATTTTTTTAGATACAAATGCTTGAAAATAACACACAGCTGTCAGATACTGGCTGGAAAATGCAACAGAAATGTAGAACCAAGTGTTATCAAGCTGAGGTCAAAATTTTGTAACAGTACCACAAAAAATGAATATATTACACAGCTTTTTTCTCTGGTTGTTCCCAGGCGTTTTTGAACTGTGCCAAACTGTGCCAAATGGCACAGTTTGGAAAAACGTCTATTACTTTTGAATGCTTCAACATAGAAGCTTCATCTTGGGCTCTAATGAAAGGTGACACTCAGGGCTGTGTGTGTGGTGGGGGGGGGGGTTGTTTGTTCATTCATGAATGAATGAATGAACAAACAAGCCCCCCACACACAAAGAAACATGCCACGTAAAAAATGTGTGGCCTTTTTTTTTACAAGAAAAAATAACCTACAGTGCAATAAAAATTATACTAAAATATCTGCAATGTAGAGGATAATAACTCCCCCCCCCCGCTACAGAGGAGCTCGGCGCACAAAAAAAACTTGTGGCCATGACGGACCGTTGTAATTACCGATCGGTCAAAAGTCATTTTTATTACTATTTTCACTGATAAAGAATAATTTAGCTTATAACACTTACCTGTCCACAACAGCAATGTCATTGGCGAACATCTGTTCCTCATTGTCAGACGAACATGAAGCTGGTCCAGTTGTTACAGACTCGTGGTACTGGTCACCCGACCCGGTCAAACCATCTCCGCTTCCATGATTGCGGTTTTTGCGAACCATTTTTCAAAACAAATAAGAACAGTAGTAATAAAAAAAGACTGGCTAACGGCTGAGACTGGCTAACGCTACCGTTACACACAGGTCTCAGTGTGTGTCACCCAGCGGCTTAGACAAAAAAGATTTGACGCACGGCGACGCACGCGTTGCAATCGTCGAACTTCTCTGCTTCAATTGGCTCGTTGTATTCGCGGTCGTTGGTAGGCAGATCCTTCTTGCTAGGTTTTTAGTCATTGGTTCTTCAAGGTTTCAGAAACCCAATTCAAGGCTCTTATTAGTCGAATGAGAGGTCAATCAAATCTAAACCAATCAAACACTCCTTTGGCTTTCTGTTCACGGCTGTGTCTGTACTGGAAGAACGGAAATACAGCTTTTTTTTTTCAGTGCGCACTGAGACGCACTATGACGCAGAGACGTGACAACCTGCGGAATCCCGGAGTTCAACAGGTTAAAGGGCCAACATGTCTAGAGTCTGATGCAGAGAAGCTGTAACACTATCTACCATGCTATCAATTACAGAAGCAGTAAGCTCTCCATAGCTTATTTCCGTTGTGTTGACACATGGCAGAGAGGAAACAATCTGCATAAATTTGGTAACAACATCATCTGAGAGGCATCTTCTGTAGTAATATTTTCTTTAAGAGCCAAATAGTCAGAAATAGTAAAATCAAAGGTTAACAGACAATGGTCTGATAGTACAGGGTTTTGAGGAGACACTATCAGATTTTCTATTTCTATGCCATATGTCAGAACAAGGTCCAACGTGTGGTGGAGAAAATGAATAGAATTTCCTACTTTCTGAGAAAACCCCATCGAGTCTAATATTGAATTAAATGCCATATTAAGGCAATCACCATCTACATCTACATGTATATCAAAGTCCCCTACTATAATTATTCTATCTGATTTCAGCACTAAATCAGCTAAGAATTCAGCAAATTTAGATAAAAACTCTGAGTAGGCTGAGGGAGGACGATCAACTATGGCAAATAAAATTGGGTTTAACCTAAAATTGCTAAAATGCCCAATACTGAGGACCAGGCCCTCAAAGGAATTATAACATATTTTTTGCTTTACATTAACTAATAATTTGGAATGGTAAATTGTTGCTACTCCTCCTCCTCAACCAGAACTTCTGGGATTTTGACAGTTTAAATAACCAGTGGGAGTTGATTCTTTTAAACCAACATAATCCTTTATTGTATACAGGCTTTACTCGTTGTTGTTATTGTGACATAATTTTATCTATCTTAAAAATTTAAAATACAGTAATTTAATAATTGTTTTCTTTTAAATTTTTGTATGTGAGCACATAGTTCAGATTAATCTTTGCTTTACAAACCAAATTATAATTTACTTATTTCAATTTATGGCCATGTAGTCAAAATACTCTAATTACTTGTTAAACTTTGCAGTTTCTATTTTGTTGATCAACATTTTAAATTTGAAATTAGTTAATCATACAGTTCACAGGACTGCCTCCTCTGGATGCCAATTTTCAAGCTTTTTCTCCATAGTCCATATTCAAGTTTGTCCTGTAATGAGAAAAACAGTCATTTTCCAAATTGATTTTGTAGTCACCCTTGAAGGCAGAAATCTGAGAAGGGTATGAGTAAGATTTGTAGCTTTCAGGCAATGGAAGAGTGTCATGATTCCTCGTGCACCATAACACGGCACACGAGGGAGGGAATGAGAAACTCAAGTGCTGGAGTAGAATGTGCCATTTATTAACTTAAACCACAATGAAATAACCAGTCCAGTTGACCACAAAAGTACAGAGAGTTGTAATGATGAATTAACGGCCACCAGACATACAGGGAAGCCACCTGTGTCATATGGGGTGAGACGCCGTGTCATCGGGCGCTCAGGCCATATTCCCCATCAGCCCGGCTCTTACTGTGACAGCGTCTCAGCGGGTTCCCAACTGTCAGTTATACGAGACGGCTGGAGCCCAATTAACCCTCATCAGCTGAGGTGCTGCTAACGAGTATTAAAGGGAGCAGCTCCGATCATTCGGGGCTGTGACTTCACACATCGTAGGCTGGAACCCCTTCGTCCGGCGCCAGCCACCTGCTCTTCATTCTGCATTAGATGTGAGTGTTACACCTGTATGGTTATTTGTGCTTTGTAGCCCCACGAGGCCGTGTTCCTTATTCCCTTTCCCTCATCACAATAAAACATCGCAAACTCACCGGCTCGCCCTCGGCTCTCATTGTGTGGCTCGCGAGAGCCACACGTAACAGTAAGTCACAGCCAAGCAAGTTGCCAGCGGCCGTGAGTTTGCCGTTTGGACTTGTGTCTTCCCTGTCTGGGTGTCCGCTCTTAGAACATGCCGTCTCCCAGGAGTCACGTTCGGTGCCAGGGCGACGAGCTGACGGCCATCTTGGAAGATATCGACGGGACGCTCTTCACCGCCTCCCTGTACAACGACCCCTACGAAAGATGCTGGCACCTAGATTATGCTGAAAATCTCCTGGACAGTCTCCCTCGCCACTACAACCACCCTGAGGTCTGTGCCAGGAGGGACGCCATAGCTGCACAGCGAGAACTGCTCCGTGGGTTGGAGGGAAATCCCGGCAGGAAACCGAAGAGGAGGAGACGTCGCCCTTCGCCTCGGAATCCCGCTCCTGCCTCCACTCCGGCCCGGGAGTTCGCGCCATCCAGAGGGCTTTCCCCATCCAGCACGACGTCACTCGGGATTCCCCCGGAGGATCTGCAGCTGACTGCAATTAAGGTCCGGGACCAAGTGGCTGCTGCTCGCTCCGCTGTGCATCCGTCCTCAGTTATGAAGCATGTGGCGGCGGCAGTTAGACTGGTGGAAAGGAGTCCAGGGCTGCATGACTCCTCCGAGTTCGACGCCCTCCTCGCCTCTGTCTCTGCTCAGGAGTGGCGATTTCCGGGTCTCACCTTCGCTTCGCCCCCTGTGAGTAGCCGTCGTCACTCTGCCAATTCTTCTCAGCATGAACCCCGTCCGGATCCAGTTCCGGGTCGCCGCAAGGTCTCATTCCCCCACGCAGCTGTCACTCCTGCGCCTCTTCTGAGAGGAGATCCCGCAGCCTCGTCTCCCGAGCCACCTCCCTCCGCTGTTATGCCAGAGCTCCGGGCCCGGCTCATCTCGGCTGTCGCCCCCTCCTCCTCGACGCGCTCCCCGGCTGCTGTGTGCGTCCAGAATCCTGACCTGGCCAGCTCCATCCCGGAATCAACACGAGCGGCTCCCCGACGTCCTCTCAGGGGGTCCTCCGTTACCGCCCGGCGGGGAAAGGGAGGAGCAACGTCCACGACAGCAGGCACCATCCAGCCTCCAGGAGACAGGCAAGTCTCAGTTCTTTCACACTCACCTTGTGATTTGCTCTGTCAAACTCCTGGAGGTGGAGTTCAGGGTTCGCAGCTCCCCGAACTCCCACCATCTGCTGTAGCTGTAATTATTAATCCTGCATCCTCTGTGTCTCCCTCCGCTGAGCAGTCCCCGGCGCCAGGCCAACATCGTGGGATGAGGAGGGGGCCTGCGGTTCTGGACAGCCTGGTTCCGGTTCCGCAGCTACGCCATGGACGGAAGAGGAAAGCGGATTGCTGCGTGGAGCCTACGCCGACGACTAAGCGTCCCCGGGTCTCCACGGAGGAGCAGTCCGGTCCAACGGGACGAGGTTCTCCTGCCACCACGCCATGTGGGCCGTCGGCGTGGACACCGGTGCCGGAGGACTCACAAGCTGCGTTTTCCATCATGCCAGCTGCGGAGCCCGACGCAGCTGATTGGGAGCCTGATGACGACCTCCTGATGCTTGAACCCAGATCTTCGCAGTCCTGGATGGCATCAGAACCCGAGATCAGGCAAGTGCTCTACCTTATCTTTCTTCTCCTCACTTTAGAGCACTCTAGCCTGTCTCTAGGGGAGACGAGCCGGATGCAGCCGTCCGCTGCGTCCAAGCTTATCTCGCCGGGTTCTGGCACTGCCGGTGATCCTGATCCCGGTTCTGTTCTCTCTCCTGAGCCTTCTCCCAGGGTCACCGGCGAGGAGCTGCCATCGCCTGTGGTGCCAGAGGGTCCAGGTTCGAGATCGGAGGGCGGTTCTGGTGCGGCGCCGGCCCAATCGGGGTCCGACGTGCGTTCTACGGGGACCCAATCGGGGTCCGACGTGAGTTCGACGGAGACCCAATCGGGGTCCGACGTGGGTGGTTCGTCGGAGACCCAATCGGGGTCCAACGTGGGTTTGTCAGAAACCCAATCAGGGTCCGACGTGGGTTCGACAGAGACCCAATCGGGGTCCGACGTGGGTTCGGCACCAGCCGTGTCCAGGTCCGGTGAGGGAGCTGCTGATCCCCTGCCATCAGATGTTGGACCACCTCATCATCAGCTCTCCCGCAAGCTTCTTCCACTAGGGCCCATTTGGACCTCTCTCTCTTCCCTACGGGCCTGGTGGTTGAGCGATGCGGGTCATCCGCCGGAGGGTCTGCCGTGCCCATTCGGCTCGTTTGTGCGGCCACCCGACCCGCTAGACTTCTTGTTCGGCGATCTGGTTCGGCTTCCCGAGGAACTGTGTCTCGTGGCCTGGGGTTCGGGTAGGTCGCCGGAACTTTTCCCTTCACCCCTGTTAGCGGTATGGACGCTGGGTGCGGGGAGACCCCCCGAACTGAATTTTCCTTTGCTGTGCTTGTGTTTGGGTGGGTACAGCTAAGTCCTTAAAGACCTTCCTTAAGCGAAGGTCAAAAGCTCCCTGAAGCGTCTGGTGGAAAATAGGGCAAAATAACCATAAGTCAGAACTGGGTTTGAAACCATCAAACCCAGGTCTATGACAGAAGAGCTCTTCAGTTTCTATTTTTGTTATTTTGATCTCAAAATATATTTATTCCATGCAAGGTTTAGATAAAACTTTTAGTACTTGTCATCTTGTAAATTCAAATATAAGCATATACTTTTACAGTTTTACACTTCCGAAGTATATTTAGATGTTAACCTCTTGCACTCTGTTGTACCACGGACGGGCAAGTCTCTGCATCCTAGAGCGCACAAGGGCGCACGAGAGCACCCTCGTGCGCTCTAGGACGCATGATGGAGATTGTGATGTAGGTGGTGTATGACGTCCAAGCGCGCACTGAAAATAAAAGCTGCAGACACAGCCGCGAATAGATTAGTTCATCTGATTGACCTCTCATTCGACTAATAAGAGCCTTGAATTGGGTTTCTGAAACCTTGAAGAACCAATGACTGAAAACTTAGCAAGAAGGACCCGCCTACCAACGCAGCGAGCCAATTGCGCAATAGCAATAGCACAGAATAGCACAATAGCACAGAATAGCCAATAGCACAGAAGTTCGCTGAGCTGTTTTGTCTAAAGCTGGGTGAAGAGAGACTGCTTCAGCAGCCACAGGCAGTGCTTTATTTATTTTTTTTTTAATTCCAGCAGAGTGTTTAGGATTCTCTTATATGGTCATCATAGACCGACGGAGGCCGAAGACGAAGGTCGTAAATCATTCGCCAAAACCGCAATCATGGAATTATGTTTTGACCAGGTCGCGAGACCAGAACCACAAGCGGACCAGCGTCGCGTTCGTCTGACAATGAGGAAGAGAAGTTGGCCAGGACAATGTGGCTGTGAAGAGGTAAGGTGTTATAAGCCAAATTATTTTTTATCCCTGAAAATTGTAATCAAAAATGACTTTTGACCGATGGGTAAATTACAATTGTGCGGCGCACGATGTCCGAAGTGCGTGCGCCGCGGTACACGGTTCGTTCGCCGCCTCCAGACCGTGAACGCCCCCCCCCCCCCCGCCGCTACTATTCTGTAGCGAGGGGGGGGGCCGCGGTGACAGCGCTGCTGTGGCCACATTGCCACATCCGAGTGTAATCCGTCATGTAGCGATGGCCAATCTCCGTCCTCTGTAGCGAGGGGGGGGGGGTCAACCCCCCGCCCACACACACAGACACAGCCCTGAGTGTCAGCTTTCATTAGAGCCCAAAATGAAGCTTCTACATTGAATCATTCAAAAGTTACAGACGTTTTTCCAAGCTGTGCCATTTGGCACAATTTGGCACAGTTCCAAAATGCCTGGGAACTACCTGAGAACAAAGCTGTGTAATATATTCATTTTTTGTGGTATTGTTACAAAATTTGGACCTCAGCTGGATAACACTTGGTTCTACATTTCTGTTGCATTTTCCAGCCTGGATCTGAAGCTATGTGTTATTTGCAAGCATTTGTATCCAAAAAAACACCCAGGCCAAATTTATTTTCTTCAAGTTCAGTATGTTTAGATGACTGTAACTCAGTGGCCGGAGCACTTAGAGAGATTATGACTGTTTTGCCAAAAAATTCAAAGTGTTTTCTTTTAAATGAGACCAACCCCATGAAGTTGCTGCAAAGGGTTGAAGAACAGCTTTCGATTTACTTTGGGCACATTATTTTTTGGCGTTTTTAGGAAAATTGACCGGAGTGCAAGGGGTTAAAAGGTTAACCATTATCTCAAACTCGTCGGCTGCCATTTTAAATAGTATTGCACATAACTTTTGATTAAAGTTTATCAACACCAGTGGTTTAAACACTTTTCTCTCTCTGGTTTGCAGCTCATCAAGCATTTGTCCACTCATTCATACATTCACTCATCTGTCTACTCCAGTTCTGGTCTGTAATCTGTCTGGTGTGTAATCAATAAAGTGTGAGGGCATTATTATTATCATTATCTGTAATTTCCCAGTTTGGGATCAATAAAGTACATCTATCTATCTATCTATCTATCTATTATTATTATTATTATTATTCTTTTGTACTAGTAAAGGTGTAATTACTTAAGAAATACTTATTACTGTGTGGTAGTACATTTGTATACTCATAACTATAAACTATATCTCAAATGTGTATGTACTTTGTCTGATTATTGTTCTACGTATAAAAATATATCATGTTGACAGGAAAAACAAACAACAAAACAAAAAATTGGTGGTGTAAGTGCGTTTTACCACAGGATATTTTTTATCCTATCTGTTGAGCTAGTAGACCATGGCAAACAGTGTCCATTTGTCCCTCTTTCTGGCACCCAGAGAATATCCATCTTATTGTTGTCTTTGTCCATTCTTTGGCTGTCAGCTGTTATATTTGGCACACACACATAGAGCAGAGAATGCCCATCGTTTCGTTGTCTTTGTCCATTCTTTGGCTCTCAGCTGTTATCTTTGGCACACACACACAGAGCAGAGAATGTCCATCACCCACTTACAGAGGTGGGGTTATGGTACTCAGCAGTTCTTGGAGGCAATTGCCACAAACAAAGCATACAGAAGTGGAGTCATGTTTGTCACTTAGCACTTCTTGGTTACAGGCCATTTCCACAAGCAAAGCAATCCTGACCTGTTGTTGTCTTCAGCCACCCGCCGGTGACTTAGCAAGAAAGTTCTTAGTCCTGTTGTGCCAGAGAGCTGCTCCTTCAGGAAGTTTGCATCCTGTAGTGCTGGTTGATGGATGGATTTGGTGATGACGTCGGTGTTGACACTGGGTGATAATGCTGGGGCGAGGGAGGCAATGAGACAATAAAGTTAGCATTGGTCTGCCATGGTTCAGTTTGCCCCCCCAAAAGTACAAAGGAGAAAAAGATTCCTGAGACGTACAGTGGGGCAAAAAAGTATTTAGTCAGCCACCAATTGTGCAAGTTCTCCCACTTAAAAGATGAGAGAGGTCTCCAATTTTCATCATAGGTATACCTCAACTATGAGAGACAAAATGAGAAAAAAAAATCCAGAAAATCACATTGAAGGATTTTTAATGAATTAATTGGTAAATTCCTCGGTAAAATAAGTATTTGGTCAATAACAAAAGTTCATCTCAGTACTTTGTTATATACCCTTTGTTGGCAATGACAGAGGTCAAACATTTTCTGTAAGTCTTCACAAGGTTTTCACACACTGTTGCTGGCATTTTGGCCCATTCCTCCATGCAGATCTCCTCTAGAGCAGTGATGTTCTGGGGCTGTCGCTGGGCATCACAGACTTTCAACTCCCTCCAAAGATTTTCTATGGGGTTGAGATCTAGAGACTGGCTAGGCCACTCCAGGACCTTGAAATGCTTCTTACGAAGCCACTCCTTCGTTGCCCGGGCAGTGTGTTTGGGATCATTGTCATGCTGAAAGACCCAGCCATGTTTCATTTTCAATGCCCTTGCTGATGGAAGGAGGTTTTCCCTCAAAATCTCACGACACATGGCCCCATTCATTCTTTCCTTTACACGGATCAGTCGTCCTGGTCCCTTTGCAGAAAAACAACCCCAAAGCATGATGTTTCCACCCCCATGCTTCACAGTAGGTATGGTGTTCTTTCTCCTCCAAACACAACAAGTTGAATTTTTACAATAAAGTTCTATTTTGGTTTCATCTGACCATATGACATTCTCCCAGTCCTCTTCTGGATCATCCAAATGCTGTCTAGCAAACTTCAGACGGGCCTGGACATGCTCTGGCTTAAGCAGGGGGACACGTCTGGCACTGCAGGATTTGAGTCCCTGGCGGCGTAGTGTGTTACTGATGGTAGCCTTTGTTACTTTGGCCCCAGCTCTCTGTAGGTCATTCACTAGGTCCCCCCGTGTGGTTCTGGGACTTTTGCTCATCGTTCTCGTGATCATTTTGACCCCACGGGGTGAGATCTTGCATGGAGCCCCAGATTGAGGGAGATTATCAGTGGTCTTGTATGTCTTCCATTTTCTAATAATTGCTCCCACAGTTGATTTCTTCACACCAAGCTGCTTACCTATTGCAGATTCAGTCTTCCCAGCCTGGTGCAGGTCTACAATTTTGTTTCTGGTGTCTTTTGACAGCTCTTTGGTCTTGGCCATAGTGGAGTTTGGAGTCTGACTGTTTGAGGTTGTGGACAGGTGTCTTTTATACTGATAACGAGCTCAAACAGGTGCCATTAATACAGGTAATGAGTGGAGGACAGAGGAGCCTCTTAAAGAAGAAGTTACAGGTCTGTGAGAGCCAGAAATCTTGCTTGTTTGTAGGTGACCAAATATTTATTTTACCAAGGAATTTACCAATTAATTCATTACAAATCCTTCAATGTGATTTTCTGGATTTTTTTTTTCCTCATTTTGTCTCTCATAGTTGAAGTATACCTATGATGAAAATTGGAGACCTCTCATCTTTTAAGTGGGAGAACTTTTATAATTGGTGGCTGACTAAATACTTTTTTGCCCCACTGTATATTCTGTTCATATATCATAAATATGGAAATTAAAACTAGGACTTAAATAAAATACCACTGTTTCTCTGTTTTGGGTATTCCTTGAAATTGCTTTAAAAAATGTGTAGAATTATAAGATTATTAAGTACAATGAAAAGGGTAAATTAAGTCATAATATATACCTTGATAAATGATACTATTATGTTGTCAAATGCTGCTTCCCCTCCCCCTTTTTTTCTTTTTTTATCCAGGGGTAAATTGCAGCTTGTGGTGATGTTTCCTGGGCATCAGTGAGCATGTCATGTGATAGTTGTTCTGTTAATGTCAAAAGAAGAGATGTTGAGGCGTGACATCCTGTGTGACCTTGTGCAAAAAACAGATTGACTGTGAGTGTTTTTCCCTTGCCTAATTTACAAGCCTCAGTTAGAGCAATTAATTCAGCTGCTTGTGCATAATAATGTGATGGGAGTTTCATGTTTGTTTTATGGACCATAATGAACCTAAAATAAAACAAAATAAACCAAACGAAAATAAAATAAAACATGTTTTCTGCTCAGATTCATAGGTACATATGAATTTCTGCATCCTTGGACTTTAAAGTAACAAATGCAACAGTAAAAGTGGAAATAAAAGGTAAAATGTGAGCCACAGAATTCTTACAAAAAATTCAAAAACACCGCAAAAGGTAGAAAAATAAAATCAAAAGAAGAAAACACATTCATTTAAAGAAAAATGCATCCATAGGGCCCTAGTTTCATTTTTTTCTCTAATATTTATTTATTTAAAATCCTTGTAACTTTGCTCTAATACTTGGGGTCACACGAGCGTTTTAATAGCTCACACCTCTAATTGATTCAAACCAGACACTGTTGGCAAAATAAATTTCAGCTATATAGTTAGCAAATAGGCTTTTGTTTTCACTTTTATAACTTCTTGTGTACACGTTGTCACACATTTTCATACAAACACATTCTCACACAGTGTCCTATGAAACTAATTTACTTGTCATGTACGTAATGTTATAATTTATTTAGATGGAAGGAACTCTCTTTTATTTATCATACATTCTTATTTTCTGCTTTTTCTCATCTAACTTTTCTTTCAGATAATGTAATTGATGGACTAAATGATCCTCCATCTGGAAAACCCATTTCAGACCAGATAGGCACCAGCAAGGCACTTTCATCACCATATTTTTGCCTCTTATAGTTTTACATATGGGAATTGCTGTAAGGGCTCAACTCTTATTTTGAGATTTTTTCCCATATTCCATCTGAAGCCACTGTTGCCCCTGCCTTCAGGCATCCCAAACAAAAGAAAAATCAAATTTTCTTGCTCTCCTGGCTGGTAATTTTATTTAAAATAAGTGAACATTTTTGGCAATTGATAATGTTAGTTAAAAATAAAAGCTATCTGCCAATAAAGCAAGATTAAATTGCTTAACACAAGTAAAAACTATCACAAAGCAAGAAAAATCCCACAGAAACTGCACAACAAAAGAAATTACTGTTAAATTATCTCGAAATGCATTTAATCATATCAAAATCCCCAATTCAGTGTGACACAGAAGTTAGTCCTCTCTCACATACATAGACACACATACCATAGCAAGGTCAAATGAGCACACATATTAGCAAGCAATCCTAAAGCCACTTATAATAAGCAGATCTGGCAACCCAAGGTACTCATCGTCAATCAACCTCTGCCGCTCTGAAAACATGTTCATTTTTTTCTCACCGTAAAACATTAAAAACACACAAACAAGCACGCGAACAACCGCACAAATAAACTGCAGTTATTTATTTGATATATTTATTTTATTTTATTATAATTTGAGGTCATTTTATCGTGTATATATTTTTCAAGGCTTATTTTACTTTGTTATAGACCTGTTTTAAATTATACCTTAAGGTACTTTGGTTCTTACTATCACATTGTAGCAGAGACAAAACGCATATTGTAGAGACTAGGGTGAGTCAGCAGACAGCGTCTCAGTCAGGATGCAGTGGTTAAACATAGGAGGTCAATAGTCAGGGACGTCATGGGGAGTTGGCAAGAAGAAGGAGCAGGGGGTTTAAGGGGAATGTTTTGTGATGTTAAATGTCATGCAGTGTGATGTGAAATGTCATGCAGATGTGAGATGATCTGTTGGGTTTATAAGGAGAAACCGTGCTTGGCTGTTTTTCATGCTTTTTTCTGCGAATGACTGATGTGAGAGTGTTAATAAACTTCATCTGTTCGTAAACCTGCCTCCTCATTTCCTACACTCTCCACACTGGTGACCCTGGACGTATTATGGAACACAAGGCAAGAACCCCGGAGTTGGCCCAGACGGGAAGCCCCAGCAACATGGCAAGCATCCCACAGACGGCCCAGATGGGAACCCCCAGCAACGCGTGCGCTGTTTCAGTTAAGCTACCAGACTTTTGGCAGCACAACCCGCGCTCTTGATTCCACCACACTGAGGCCCAGTTTGCCCTCTGGGGAATAACGTCAGATGACACCAAGTTTTACTATGTGGTTGCAGCGCTGGACGCTCACACAGCTCAGCAGGTAGCGAGTCTGCTCGACCAGCCCCCAACCCACAACAAATACAAGACTCTCAAAGCTGCGCTGACCCGGCGCTACACGCTCTCGGACTGTGAGAGAGCAGAGAGGCTCCTCAGGCGTTCCGAGTTAGGAGATGGTTCGGCTGTCGATCTGAAGGAGAAGATGTTGGCATTAATGGGCACGGACGACGGGCATTTTCTGTTTGCCCACCTTTTCCTCCGGAACCTTCCAACAGAGGTGAGAGCGGTTCTGGCCAATTCGCCGTTGCTGGCCACGCGTGACTACCGTGCGCTAGCCCAGGAGGCAGACCGGATCATCCTCACCACCAGAGCACTCACAGTCAACACGGCGGCATCGGAGCCCAGCAAGACGACCAGAGGAGGCGAGGAGCCACCGACGGTAGCGGCAGCGGGGGCCAAGGAGCGCCAGAGAGACACGCTCTGCTTCTACCACCGCCGCTTTGGAGAGAACGCACGCAGATGTACACTACCGTGCCAATTCAAGTGCTCGGGAAATGCCAAGGCCGGCAGTCGGTAGCAGCTGCGACCACCGGTGAAGAAAACAAGCTGCTCTACGTGATGGACTCGCGCTCAGGGAGGCGTTTCCTCGTAGACACCGGTGCCCAGAAGAGCATCATCCTGCCAACCTACGCTGACCGGCTGGCAGGACCTAGCGGCCCCGGGCTGGTGGCAGTAAACGGCTCGGACATTAAGACCTTTGGTGAGAGAACACTGGCTTTATCTCTACACGGCCGTACATACGAGTGGACTTTTGTCATAGCAGCACTGAGTTTCCCAATCCTGGGAGCTGATTTTCTGTGTGCGCATGGTTTACTAGTTGATGTTGCTAACAGGCGCCTGGTTAATGCACTGTCCTTTGACTCTCTACCCTGTACAGCTCGAGGGGCCGGGCCAGTAACACAAGCCAACGTCACAGCTCCAGGCGGTAAGTTCCACACACTGCTCACTCAGTTCCCAGCACTCACAGTCCCGACATTTTCGGCGGCCATCGCTAAACACGGGGTGGAGCACTTTATCACCACCACCGGGCCACCCGTTTTCGCATGACCTCGGCGCCTGGACGCAGCTAAACTGGCCATAGCGCGCAAGGAGTTTGCCAACCTGGAAAGGTTGGGCATTATCAGGCGATCGAACAGCCCATGGGCATCCCCGCTACACATGGTCCCTAAGGCTGAGGGGTCGTGGCGACCGTGCTGCGATTTCCGCAGGTTGAATAACGCCACAGCACACGACCGCTACCCAATTCCCCACATTCAGGATTTTTCCGTTCACCTCGCCAAAGCACACATTTTTTCTAAAATAGACCTGGTCCGCGGTTACCACCAGGTCCCAGTGTGCGTGGAGGACATACCCAAAACAGCGGTAATAACTCCGTTCGGCTTGTTCGAGTTTCTGCGCATGCCATTCGGATTAAAAGGAGCAGCACAGACGTCCAGCGCATGATGGACGCGGTGCTGCGCGATCTCCCGTTTGTGTTCGTCTACCTGGATGATATCCTGGTAGCCAGTGCGTCCGAAGACGAACACATAACCCACCTCAGGACGGTTTTCCAGAGGTTGGAGGAGCACGGGTTAATAATCAACCCCGCAAAGTGCCAGTTCAGCGTGACGGGGATTGATTTTTTGGGGCACTGCATCTCACCGGAGGGAGCGATACCCTTGCCCGACAAAATGCGCACTGTGGCAAACTTTTCCTGGCCTCAGACGGTCAGGGCGCTACAGGAATTTCTGGGGATGGTTAACTTTTATAACCGTTTCCCCCCCCGCGCAGCTCAACTCATGCAGCCATTGTACGCCGCGTTCAAGAGATGGAAGCCCGCGGATGGAGTCGAATGGACTCCGGAGCGAGAGCAGGCGTTCTCTGAGGTTAAAGCAGCCCTGGCAAACGCCGCACTATTGGCGCACCCAGACCCAGCGGCCCGGATAGCACTCACTACCAACGCCTCGGACGTGGCCAGAGGGGCCGTCGTGGAGCAACGTGTCCCCGGTTCTTGGCAGCCGCTCGCTTTTTTCAGCAGGGCTTTGCGCGACAGTGAGCATAAATACAGCGAATTCAGCAGGGAGTTGCTGGCTCTCCACCTGGCCATACGCCACTTCCAGTTCTGGCTGGAAGGGCGCAGCTTCACCGCGTTCGTGGACCACAAGCCGCTGACGTTCGCAATGGCCAAGGTTTTGGAACCATGGTCAGGCCGGCAGCAGAAACAGCTGGCCGCGATCTCGGAGTTTACGACCGATATTCAGCATGTGTCGGGTAAACTGAATGTGGTGGCGGACTGCCTCTCGAGCGCGGTTGTGGCCCCGGTCTGCGTAGGGATAGATTATACAGCCATGGCCGCAGAGCAGATTAGCGATACGGACGTGCGCGCGCTCCAGTCTGGACCAACAGGGTTAAGGCTGGAGAGCAGAGTACTGCAAGACGGCAAGCCCCCCTAATCTGCGACGTCTCCACGGGACACCCGCGCCCGGTAGTCCCGGTCGCGTGGCGCCGCCGCGTGTTTGAGTCAGTTCATGCTCTGGCGCACCCAGGGGTGCGCGCGTCAGTCAAAATAGTGGGAGCGAAATTCGTGTGGCCAGGCCTGCGCAAACAAGTGAAAGAGTGGGCGGCAGCCTGCGTAGCATGCCAACGAGCCAAAGCGCACAGACACACGAAGGCTCCTTTGGAGCTGTTTAGTATACCAGCTAAAAGATTTGACCATGTTCAAATGGACCTCGTGGGCCCCCTCCCGCCATCGCAGGGGTGCACGCACCTTCTGACAGTGGTGGACCGCACCACACGCTGGCCAGAAGCAGTCCCGCTGGCGGCAACCACGTCCGCAGACGTGGCGCACACTTTTTGACAACTTGGGTGGCGCGTTTTGGAATCCCGTCGGACATCATATCCAATAGGGCCCCTCAGTTTGTTTCCGAACTTTGGTCTGCGATGGCCCGCAGCCTGGGTGTTGCAATTCATCGCACAACCGCGTACAACCCACAGACAAATGGGTTATGCGAGCGTTTTCACAGGCCACTGAAAGCAGCACTCAGGGCTACATTGACGGATGCAAATTGGGTTGACCGGTTGCCGTGGGTTTTATTGGGGTTGCGTTCCGCACCAAAACTAGATTTGGAGGATTCCCCGGCTGAGCTGGTTTTTTCTCAGCCACTGTGGCTGCCCGGGGAATTTTTGTCAGATAATCCTGCGCCGGACAACTGCCCGTCTCAGTGTTTGCAGCGTAGTGCAGACACAGGCACGCTGCCCGGCCTGGCCCACCACTGTTTTCCACGTGCTTTCATGCCAAAAACTTTGAAGAGCGCGGAGTTCGTGTTCGTCAGACACGATGCCCACCGCCCTCCATTGCGCCCACCCTATCATGGCCCGTTCAGAGTGCTGGAAACAGGGGACAAGCATTTTTTGTTAGACTTGGGGGGGCGTCGGGAGAAAATATGCATAGACAGGCTTAAGCCCGCCTTTGTAGTGGCGGACGAGCAAGTGCTGCTGGCTCGGGCCCCTCGGCGTGGAAGACCCCCACTGAGAACTCCCCAGGCAAACAATTCACCAGGACAGCCACACGGGCAAAGCGAATTCCCCTCCCCTCACCATGGCCCACCCGCAGTCAGACACACGTCCAGCACCCCCCCCCCCCCCCCGCCGGCACAGAGACCCCCTGTTACAGCAGATATGGGAGGAGACTGAAGCCCAAAAGACGTGGGGACTGAAACTCTGTCTGGGGGGGGGGGGTGTAGCAGAGACAAAATGCATATTGTAGAGACTAGGGTGAGTCAGCAGACAGCGTCTCAGTCAGGATGCAGTGGTTAAACATAGGAGGACAATAGTCAGGGACGTCATGGGGAGTTGGCAAGAAGAAAGAGCTGGGGGTTTAAGGGGAATGTTTTGTGATGTTAAATGTCATGCAGTGTGATGTGAAGTGTCATGCAGATGTGAGATGATCTGTTGGGTTTATAAGGAGAAACCGTGCTTGGGTGTTTCATGCTTTTTCTGCGAATGACTGATGTGAAAGTGTTAATAAACTTCATCTGTTCGTAAACCTGCCTCCTCATTTCCCACACTCTCCACAACATTAGAGTTTATCCTTGTGACATTAGCGCTATTTACCTGTATTTTTAAGGTTACTTACTTACTTACTGTAACACTATATGAATTAATGATTATGATCAGGTATAAAAATTATTTAATTTATTTTTAATGTATTGGAACCGAAGATGAATTCTCGGTTGATATACACCGGAAAAGTTGATAACACTCGTGGGGCACCAGCTTCTATCTCTAAGAAGCAATTTAATCTTTAATTTCACTTTATACCTGTTTAGTCACTCAATAATTTAATTAATAATCAGTCTCAAAATTTTAGTGAATTCGATACTGGGGACTTGAACCAGACTCAGAATGAAATAAATTCTCAACAACTTCTCTCATTTTCACATATTTATTAAACGAAATGATGATTAACAGACTTTGCAGTGATTTCATTAACCATAAAATTATAAACTTGTCAATGATAGATTAACAATGAACGTTTGCAGAACCAGGGTTAAACTGTGAAACAAATTTAGATCAGTTTGAGTTAACAGATTATGGAAAACATACCGCAAATTTATAGAGAAAGTTTTACTAATTATATGAAAGGTTCTAGACTAATCTAAGAAAATTAAAACGGAATTTTAATGAAAAGAGGAGTTATGTTAATGGCTCCTTAATTTGCATCTGATTAGATATCAAATTATTATCAAACCTCAGACGTTTAACTCAGCAGATGAATAAAAATGCAGCTCACGTGACTGGCGTGATGGTTGCAGTTGAAAATCCTTCTGCGTTGTCCTGTAGTTCTTAGATGGCTCCAAAGGTCGGAATATTTGACCAGCAAATATTCTTTGACGAGGGATGAGATTGGTATGTTTGATCCCAATGGTTGAAATCCAGCCGAGGCGTGCTGATTCCTTCAGCTGCACATGATTGTGGGGGAGCTGCATCTCCTTTCCTCTTCGTTAGCAAGCGGCTTCCCAGAGGAATTCGATAATAATTAAATACATCTAATCTGATCTCAAATTAAAAGAGTTTTGGACTTTAGATAAAAGAGCTTCTGGTGTGGGATTGGTCAATAAAAATATTATAAAAATAAAGTCAAGATTAAAGCTTACATTAAAATTAAAAACGGTGGTTTTACAGAAAGCTTAACAGGAAAAAGTGATAGAAATAACGTCTAGGATTGGAGTTTAACTCCGGATTAGAATTTGAGCTCATAGAGGAAGAATTCCTAGGCATTTAAAGAAAAACATTAAAATACAAAGAGGTTACAACAAAACATGGTACTTCAAGCTCTGTGACCGTAGGAAGGAAAATACGTGGGATAAGTCCCTTTTGTGGCGTAACCCCCACAACAGACTGGGACATGCAGAGCGCACATCTGGATCGATTAACAGAACAATAGGCAGCCTTCCTGTGTCTAGCTCCTTCCGCTGGTATCATGCTGTTTTGTGTGAATCAAATGCAAACATTCAGGCTTCCTGCTCTTAGTGTGATGCAAATGTCCCATGCCTTTCATGTATTGTCTGTAACTGGGTATAAATACTGCACATGTTCTGTAACTCATTCTCTCTTTGACTGCTGCTGCTGACACACACAGCCTGTGTCTCTTTGCTGGAGAGCCTGAGGACCCCGCTCCAGTCTGCTCACACTTAGGGCTGGAGCGGAGTTCCTATGATGGCGGTGTGATTTAATAAACCTACTTAAAACCTTCTCATCGCTGCCTTTATTTTATCAGCCGCCTCACTGGTGACCCCGAAGATGCACACGCTTTGTGCATCGCAACCTTCTGGCTTGGACAGCCACGCTGCCGGCGAACGCAGCACCCGGCGGTGATGCTCCGACGACAAGCGAACACAGCAGCTCCCTTCTGCTTCTGGGAACTCTCCGGACATCACCCACGACCGGGAAAGCCGCAGCAAACTTCATGGTGGGATCTGCACGCCTAGATCGGCACATCCACGCTGGACCGGCCGCGCTCACAGCTCCTCCACACGAGAGCGCATGCACCTCGTCCCCTCTCCACGACGGCGACCTCCATGGCCGACGGAGAATGCAGCACGTGGACCTGAACGCACCATGGCTGAGTGAGTGACAAAGATCGTCTCCTCCCTCTCACCACTCCAACGCATCTGCACGAGCGTGAGGGACAAAGATCGTCTACTTCCTTTCACCGCTCCAACACATCGAACAGGGATGATTACGCTCCCTGACCCTGTCTCCTCTCCAGCTGGCCCAACAACGAACGGAGCCCCGGCACACGCACCGGGGAGTTACGCGGACGGCGCACCATGCACAGGACGCATACAGCTCTACAGACCCCCATCCTCCTTCGCCGCTGCACACAGGCCCTTCAGGGTTGCTCGTTCACCTGAGGCACGCACGCAGTATGCTCGAAGGATTGGCTAATGGTCTCAGCCACGGCACACATAGGGAATTCGACAGTCTGCGTTTCCCGAGGGCTTTAAGGTTGTGCCCACACCTAAAGTCAACACGCCAAGTCCCTTTGCCTTTGTTTTTTTTCTTACAGCCGCCCCTGCTTTTCTTCACGGCCACTATTAATCCTTGCAGGACTTAATCGCGGGAGGAGTCAGTGACTAATTTTTCTTCTTGTGGACCTCTGCACGTTCAACAGGGCAGCCCTTCGACATCGCGGACCCACAAGCAATTTTTGCGCGGCTCAGACGATTTCACCGTCTCCTGCCAGCACTTACTACCCCCCACCCCCCTCCACCTCTGCCTGCACAGAGCTTTCCCTGCTCGCTGCCAAAGCTGCACTATCGATGACTCGGCCCCCTGCCGAGTCCTCTGGGGGGCAGTGTGTGGCGTAACCCCCACAACAGACTGGGACATGCAGAGCGCGCATCTGGATCGATTAACAGAACAATAGGCAGCCTTCCTGTGTCTAGCTCCTTCCGCTGGTATCATGCTGTTTAGTGTGAATCAAATGCAAACATTCAGGCTTCCTGCTCTTACTGTGATGCAAATGTCCCATGCCTTTCATGTATTGTCTGTAACTGGGTATAAATACTGCACATGTTCTGTAACTCATTCTCTCTTTGACTGCTGCTGCTGACACACAGCCTGTGTCTCTTTGCTGGAGAGCCTGAGGACCCCGCTCCAGTCTGCTCACACTTAGGGCTGGAGCGGAGTTCCTATGATGGCGGTGTGATTTAATAAACCTACTTAAAACTTCACTTCGCTGCCTTTATTTTATCATCCGCCATACCTTTGTTCGCCAGTGGTTTTCTCTGCTGTGTAGACATGAGGGCTAAGAGAGGGTGACAGAAAGAGATCTGGATCTGGCATCTGAAAGGCAGGGGCGAAAAGAGTGTCTCTCTGAAATCTGGCCAAAAAGAGAATACCGTTTCCTTTTATCTGTGGAGAATTTTCGCAGGCCTCTGTGATAGACAGGAGCCCCCAGTCAATAAGCTTCCTTCGTGGGCGGGCTTTATGAATTTTTAGTCCAATAAACAAACAGTCTATTGTCTGGAGCTTTTGAGAGAGAGCTGTTGTCATGCAGAGATTGGCTGCTGGCAGTCACATGACACTTTGCAACTTTAATACACTTAATATTCATCTATACATTTATGTATATAAACTATGCTAACCTTAGTGAATAATGTAACTTATACCTAGTGCTTATAAATTAACATGCAGGAATAAACATTCATTTAACAATTTTAACATGCATATATATATATATATATATATATATATATATATATATATATATATATATATACGTATATATATATATATATATATATATATATATATATATATATATATATATATATATATATATATATATATATATATACGTATATATATATATATATATATATATATATATATATATATATATATAAAATCACAGATTAATACATTTCAAACCTATTACTGATTGTCCGGAATAAACATCAAGAGTCCATTTGATTTTCCCATGCTGTCCTGAAAAAGAGGAAGAGGTTTAGACATGAGTCTTAAGGATGTGATTAAAAGGTTCGCTGGTTACATTCGGCATGTCCCAGAGTTTAAGGCAATGTTGAGCTGTGGATCTTTTGGCCATGAGATGTATTCAAGGGTTCTGTTGCATGTCTCCACGTTTATGGGGGCTATAAAAGTCAAAGCAGGAAATGCATTAGGGTGAATTCCTTAGACTGGTTTTAACAAAGGAATGGTGAGTTCAGTTGTGGCCTGAGGTAAAAGAGCAGTTTTTTGGCTGTCCTTTTCCTGGGTGAAACAATGTCTTTAAGCAGAAGAATTTTTATTGATGAGCCAAGTGCGATGATGCTACACTTACGCAGTGGAAATGTACATTCCCATTGCGGACTTGAGCCGGGACCGCCAAGCCTCTACCTCGTCTGAACCTATTTGGACTTTGCGGTATCAAACACTTGGTTTACTCATTTTACGCGTATTCTCAAACCCACCAGGACTCAAACCGGGTGTCTATTTACCAATTAAATTTACTCACTGTGATCCGCCTGCGGGTTAACTCCGTCACTCACCAGCTCCCAGCATCTCAGGACCGTGCCTCCACTTCCACAAAAACTAGATCGTTGGTCCCAGTTGGGAGAGGGCTTCTCCGCAGCCGTGCACAGCTGTCCATGGTCCCAAAATCCTGGAAGCAGAGGAGAGAGATATGGAGTCCCTGTTTGGGTGCCAAGTACTGTATGTTAGAAAAATTCTTGTACACCTTCAGTCAAAAACCAAGCTGGATCAGAGTTTCAGCAAATTTAATTGCACTGATCAGTGGAAGACAATATAGAGCACAGCTCTCACAGACTGCTGCAGAGCATTGGCTTAACTAACAGTGTTTCTGGCTAATATGTATCCAAGGGACCGTCGGGTGGGGTCTCTTCTTGATAAGTTCATTCATGACTCAGTGTGATAAGGTTTGTGAGCTTCTTGATTATTTTATTCATGACTAAGATTGTATCTGCTGAATCCATGCAGAAAACACTAGTGATAAGCTGTACAGTCAGTGATAGAACTGAACATTCACAGTCACATCAGCATCCTTCAATCTGTTTTTTTTTTTCCACTATTCAACAACTCCAAATTTGGTAACATGATTTCCTAGGTATACACATTAAGCTTTATAAAGAAAAGTTCATATTCATATTCATAAAAATTCATATAACTCAGTGTAACAGAATTTTTCCATCATGGAATGAGGCTGGTCTCCTTTATTTTTGTGCATAATCATTTCTGAATGATTTTAACATTTTATTTTGCTCCGCTGCGTCAAGGTGAAGAAGTTCTGTCCCCCTCAAATGTTCAGGACTCAAACAGAATGCTGTGTCTGACGTTAGGTTTTTTTCTGCTGAAAATTTTCAGAGGAGCTCAGCAAACTATGTTGTATACCAGCATGCTTCAGGGTGCTTCAGCGTGCTCTTAACTTAGATAAAACTTAGCCATAACTGGTTCGACGTACGCCAGCGTATCATATTATAATGCAAGGAATCTCTGTCTGTGTGCCTGTCTGTCTGTGTATGTGTGTGTGTGTTCCATGCATATCTCCCGAACTGTTTGTTGGGCTGGCCTCTGATTTTATACATGCTGTGCTGAGGTTACGAGGGTGTGCATCCCCGAATTTCAGCCTCCCCAGATATGGGGAAGTTTACAAGTGGAAATCTTTAATGAACGTCCATAGGGGAGCTATGGGCATTCATAGCTATGACATTATAGATGCACAGATGTTGCCATGGTTACTGTTGTCAGGCAGACACATCATCAAAAATCAAAGGCAGGCATCACTGAACAAGTGGTGACGTCAAAGACCAAAGCTAGGTTTCACCATGGTTACTGTTGCCATTTTAACCATGTCAAAGATCAAAGGCAGGTATCACCCTGGCTACTGTTCCCATGGTAACAGTACCTTTCTACAGGCATGCAGAAATGCTTGCTTATGCTTGGTTTCTATGGGCATGCAGAAATGCTTGCTTATACTTGGTTTCTACAGGCATGCACGGGTATGCACTAGTATAATTAAACTTTACTTACTTATGTCATGTTCTGCCCTCTGGGAAGATGAGGGTTCAGATGCAGGACCCATGAGCGCAGGCAGGATTATGGTGCAAACAATAATTTATTAACAGAAACACTCATGACAAAGAAAATGCAGCATGGGGGCTGAACTCAAAACTTAGCAAGGCAAACTTACATGGAACGTTAATCATAGTCTGGGAGAACATCGAAGTACAATGATGAGGACGCCAAACAGAGCACATGCAAAAACTGACATAAATAGGGGAATAGCTAATTGCAAACATGAGACAGCTTGGGTGGAAAACCAAGGGCAGCAGGTAAAGAAACCAGGACGGGGCTACACTAATAGACTGGGGATGCACAGGAGACATAACAATGAACACGCAGGACAATACTAAAAGTAAAAATAAACCGAGATCATAAAATATAACCAAATACAAAAGACAACCAAAAGACACAGGCAACAGGGGATGAAATGACATGACAGACAATGATCACAGAACACAGGGGCACTTAATAATAATAATGATAATCATAACCAGAATAATAATTATACTGTGAAAAAAGCAAAGACTAGCATGAACATAAAGTGTGGGCACGGTCCCTGGCCATGCCCCGATTGTGACATAATTCCCCCTTGAAGGGGTGGCTTTCAGACACCCCTAAAAAAAAAAAAAAAAAAAAAAAAAAAAACGTATAGTAACACCAGAATGGGAGGGGGGGGGGGGAGGGACAAGGCATGGTGAGAAGAAACAGAATACAGGAATCTAACAGAGTGAGCAAAAACAAAAATGTCCATCAGGAGTCCCTTTAAAGTTCACAGGTCCACTAGACTGGGGAACAAAGTGAGTCAGGGGGCTGACCCAGGTCCACAGGGCCCCAAACCAAAGTACAAAGTGGATTGGGTGGCCTGCCCAGGTCTGTAGGCCACCAGATCGCGAAACAGGGTGGGTACAGAGAAAACTGTAGAGGCTGATCAGTGATGAAACCAAACAATGAATGCTGCACAGCGGCAAAACCAGATGATACAGGGTGATCTGTGAGAAGCCCAGATGGCCCAGGCTGTGGGACCTCAAGCCCAGCTGCTTGGGGATCCATCCCTGACACAGCCACCTCAGATGGGGAAGAAGAGGCAAACACCGGGTCACTATAACTGGTGGCAGTGAAGCCCGGTGACAAGAGCTCAGGAGCAGATGGCAGCTGCAACTGAGTGTCCCTGCCAAGAGTAAGGCAAGATCTCTTTAATATTGACATAGTAAATACAAAAAAGAGGACTTGCCTTAACTCTTGCTTCACCACCGACCATGACTCCAATGACTCAGCTACTGCAGCCAAAGCAGCAGGCATGATGGAAGACGAAGACCCAGGCGTGGTAACAGGTGAAAATCCAAACGTGGTGACAGGCGAAAATTCAGATGTGACAATGGGTGAAGCTGCAAACGTGATGACAAGCGGGGCTAAAGGTATGCTTACAGGTGAAGTTGCAGGCATGGCAACCGACAAAACTGCAGATGTGGCATCAGGCAAAACCGCAGACATGGCAAGAGACGAGACTGTGGACATGGCAGGGAGCGGGATCACAGGCATGATGTCAGGTGAAGCTGCAAACGTGGTTGCAGGCGAAACTACAAATGTGGCATCAGACGAACCTGCAGACATGGCATCAGATGAGGCTGCAGGCATGGCAAGCAGTGAGGCTGTAGACATGAGCGTGGTGACAGGCAGGGTAACAGGCATGATGACAGGTGAAGTTACAGGCCTGCTGACAGGTGAAAGTGCAACATGTGACAATCGGCATAGCAGAGCTCCGTGGGGCTGAAGCGGAGCGAGGAGGTGTAGGTGGCTGTGAGCCTGAGCTGGGGGGATTGGTGTTTGACCTGCCTTGCCAGGTGACGCTTCGCCATCACTTGTCTCACAGCTGAGCCTTCCGTGGCCAGTGGGTCCCACTCAGCTGGGCCGCATACTCCAGGAGAAGCCAGGGCTTATATCCCAGGAGCAGTTGCGTCTGAGACAGCAAAACCTGTCACACTCCTCCAGCACCTCGCACACAAGGGCACAGGCGTCACAAACCCAACGGTCCGTGGGCTCATCCCACGTTGGCGTGGAAGCTGCAGGTGGAGGAGCAACTGGAGGCATTGGGGAGTGAGATGGTGGTGACACAGGTGGAGCGGAAGCGGAGGAGAAGCGTGGCCTTGAGCAGAAAATCCTGCAGTTCTGGGGAAATACTCAAAAGTTCTCCTGGTATGCTCAGCGCGATCCTCCAAGCCTCCCCCAAAGCCAGTGACCTCCAATCCTCTTGCTCCTCATAGATCCGGCACCACTCCTCTAGATCTGAAAGGAGCTCATTAGGATCTCCCCAACCATCCAAGTCTGCTGAGTCCAATACTGGAGAGGTCATACTGTGATGTTCTGCCCTCTGGGCAGATGAGGATTCAGAGGCAGGACCCATGAGCACAGGCAGGATTATGTTGTCTTTGATAACGTTGGACTGACTCAGCATGTAAGTGAAAAACACACATCAGAGGACACAGTCTGGACTTAGTCATCTCCAAAGGTCTGAACATCTCCAAAGTTATGGTGATGGATGTTGCTCTGTCCGACCATTCTTGTGTTTTCTTTGAGAGTGCTATTAACGTCAACAGAAATGTCCAGACAGAGGTCATTATAAAACAGTACATCAGTGATATTACCAGTGAAATATTCATCCAAGCTTTCTCTTCCTCATCCCCCCTCTCTTCATCTTCAGTAAATGAGCTTGCAGAAAATTTCAATGGTAAAATTATGAATATCATCAGTGCCATTGCTTCCATCAAAGTGAAGGTGGTCACTATTAAAAAGAAACCTCCATGGAGAAATGTTACTGTTGTGTGTAGAATGTGGTGTGTGTGTGGCCCTTAGGGCTTACCTGCCCTGTGTGGTGATGTCAGGGGGGCTACGGCCAGACTGTATATAGTTCTGTGAGTGTTCAATAAAGGTTCAGTTCACTGAGTTCGCTGAATGGCATAACAAACACCAGTCTCTGATTTACCAGCGTAACATTTTTGGTTTTCCCCGGAGTTCGGCCACATGGGGCCGGAGTGTCTGGGGATACAATGGCGGCAGCAGCAGCGGTGTTGAAGGCGGCATGGAAGGCACGGAGGGATGGCGTGCCGGACAGCAGCACTGCGGGTCCAGACGAGAGAAGCGGTTGGTGGTGAGACAGGACATTCTCACCGAGGAGGTCAGCTTCGGCCCCGGGGGCAGGCAGCTTCCAGAGGTGCACATGCCGTGGGGCTGCCTTGGAGTTCCAAACCGGTTTTATCCGTGGCTGACCATGGACTGTGGTGTAACTTAAATAATGTTAATGTACATATGTTGATAGGTGTGCATGAGTGTATGTTGTGACATGGGATTATTTTGTGTAGTTTAAAACAGTCCTATTTTAGTTGTTTTGGGTGAATGTGTTAGGCCATTCTAGTTCTCTATTTCCTGTTATTTCCCTTAGTGCATGATTCGGGTCCTAAACTGTGGAGGGTCTCGATTGTGTGTGGTTTTGGACAAGCCCTTAGGGCTTGCCGTACCTGCCCTGTGTGGTGACGTCAGGCGGGCTACGGCCAGACTGTATACAGTTCTGTGAGTGTTCAATAAAGGTTCAGTTCACTGAGTTCGCTGTATGGCATAACAGACTCCAGTCTCTGATTTACCGACATAACAGCTACACCTGTAAGAACTGAAAAAACAGAGTGCTGAAAAGCTGAACGCAGGTGGCGAAAAACTAAATTACAGGTTCACTATGAAATTTATAATGAGAGATTGATTAACACAAAGGGCTTATAATATGGAGCTGAGAAATGCAAGGCAAGGATATTTTTTGACATAAATGCTAAAAACAACAATGCACACACCTTGTTCACTACTGTTGACAGGCTAACAAATTCTTCTGTGTCAGTAGCTCCTGAACTTCTATCCAACCATGCCTGCAATGACTTTACCTTTTTCTTTATTGACAAAATTCAGAAAATTAGACAGTTAGTTAGGGCTCCTATGCCAGGTGCTGGACATGTGCTTCCTCTGTGTCCACGTAGAAAAGATGTAAACACCATGGCAATTTTTTTTCCAATCAATCATAAAAACTTGGATGACATTATACGCCACCTGAAATCCACTACCTGCTGCCATGATGCTCTCCCAACAGGGTTTTTAAAAACATGTTTCATATTGTATGGCCTCAGATCTACTACAGCTCATAAATATGTCTCTGCATTCAGGTGTCTTCCCTCAGTGCTTAAAAACAGCTGTTATCTGTCATGAAGGGGTTTAGGTGGTGGAGAGGACTCAGGCGCAGGCAGAGAATGTGCAAAAAAAAACCCAATTATTTAACAAAAAATTGGATCAAACAAATGGCAGCATGTGGGTTGAAAAGCATAACTTAAACTAAGCAAGACAGAATTTACTGGAACATATACAACTCACAGGCTGGACTAGCAGAGAATGTCACAGGGCAGAAATATTAATCACACCACATCTGACACAGACGGACACTGGTATATATAGACAGGGGGATAATTAACACAACACAGAACAGGTGGCACAATCAAGGGCAGCAGGGAAGTGGCTGCAGGTGTGGAACACAGGGTGAGCGGGGCTGTACAGACAAACACAAACAGGTGATGTATATATGAAACATGACAATGAACATACAGGACAACAAAGCAGGAGTAATACAGAGAGGGCAGTGACTATGGGTACAGAAAACATGAGGAGCTGCAACAATAAGTGAACAGGTACACACACAGACCCAAGACCAAACAGGGGATGAAACAGAAAACAATGACAAGGGGCTCAGAGGAACACAAAGGGCAAGTGGTACAAATAATAATCATAAGAAATCATAGAAAACACAATAATATCAACATAAAGTGAGGGCTCAATCCTGTGATCAAGCCCAAATCATAACACTTATCAAGCCACTTCTTAAAAAGAGCAACCTAGACACCTTACTCATGAACAGCTAGGCCCATATCAAACCCCCCTTTCTTAGTAAAATAATAGAAAAAGCTGTCTTTCAACAATTGTACAACTTCCTGACATTAAATAACTGTTTTGATGTCTTCTAGTTAGGTTTTCAGCCACACTACAGCACTGAGACAGCTCTAGTTAAGGTCCTTAATGACATCCACTCCAATATGGCAACATATGTTGGCAAAAATGGCAACATTTCAGTTTTCGTTCTATTGGACCTCAGTGCTGCATTCGACGCAGTTGCCCATAACATCTTACTAGACCAGCTGAAAAACTGGGTGGGACTTTCTGGCACAGCACTTAGCTGGTTTGAGTCCAATTTAAAAGACAGGGACTATTTTGTGTCTATAGGTAACTGCAAATCTGAGCGAACAAAAATAACCTGTGGAGTTCTCCAAGGCTCCATTTTGGGACCTTTGCTTTTCAACATCTATATGTTCTTACTAGGTCAAATCATAAAAAAACAACAAAATATATTACCATAATTATGCAGATGATACATAAATCTACATAACTGTCTCACCAGGAGACTACGGTCCAATTAAAACCCTGATCAAATGCATTGGTCAAATTAAAGAGTAGATGGACCAGAATTGTCTTCAGTTAAATTAAGACAAAACCGAAAAAATAGTTTTCTGAGCCAAAGAAGAAAGATTCAAAGTTGGTACTCAGCTTCAAGCAATGATGCTAAAAAACAACAGCCAAGCCAGAAATCTGGGTGTGGTTCTGGATTCCGACCTGAATTGTAACAGTCACATGAAGACAGTATTGAAGTCAGCCTATTATAACTTAAAGAACATAGCGAAGATTAAAGGTCTGATATCTCAGCAGGCTCTAGAAAAACTTGTCCATGCATTTATCTTCAGTAAACTGGACTACTGTAATACTGTCCTTGCAGGTCTCCCTAAAAAGTCCATCAGACAGCTGCAGGTAGTTCAGATTGCTGCAGCTCGAGTCGTCACTAAGGCCAAGAAAGTAAATCATATAACTCCAGTTCTCAGATCTTTACACTGGCTTCCCATCTGTGAAAGAATAGATTTCAAAATACTCCTGTTGGTTTACAAAGCTCTGAATGGTTTAGAGCCAAAATAAATTTCAGATCTGCTGGTCCATTACAAACCACCCAGAGTCCTCAGGTCGTCAGGGTCAGGCCTACTATCTGTGCCGAGTTAGAACCAAACAAGGTGAGGCAGCATTCAATTTTCATGCTCTTCACATATGGAAAAAACTCCCAGAAAGCATCAGGGCTGTGGAAACTCTCAGCTGCTTTAAATCGAGATTAAAAACTTTTCTGTTTTCCGCGGCCTTTCAGTAGAAAAATTGTTAATCTCTCACAATGCGCTGTAACTTTTATTTCTTGCACGTTTTCTGTCTTATTCTATTTAGTGCCCAAGCCACTGACAACGTCAGTGGGCAAGAGCCCTATTGTAATTGTTAGAATTTTTAGGGCCCGAGCCACTGATAACGTCAGTGGGCGAGAGCCCTATTGTAATTGTTAGATTTTTTTTTTTTTTTATTAGGGACTGAGCCACTGACAATGTCAGCTGGCAAAAGCCCTACTATAATTGCTCTGTTTATTATTTTCTTCTGCCTAAACGATCACATTTTTCATCCTCTGAACGTTAACAAAAACAGGATTTTTTTTTCGCAAACCCCTCAGACCCGGTGAAAAATTTGATAAACTGGAAAAGATATGTGCCCTCCCACCCCTAATCTTTGTGGGCGGGGCCAAATGTACAAAGTCTATGGACACTGGCGAATGTAAACTTTGCCATAGAGACATAAAATTTGGATAAGGTGTGCATCTCCTCAAAACATGCAAAAAACATAATTGTGGCCCTTACCCACCGCCAACAGGAAGCCCGCCATCTTGCCATCCTGTCACCCCACCTGCAATTCGGCTAAAAACCACTCCTCGCGTTTGAGCAAACTAGTCCTTAGGGCCTGCTCCCATTGAGCTCATTTTGACATGGCGGCATCTATAGGCACTGGCCAATAAAAGTTATCAAATGTGAGTTGCAATCTCGAAAGGTATGGCCACGACACCATGGCGAAGTTTGACTCCGCCCCTTACAACATCAGACAGCTGTAACTCGAGCAAATCTTGTCCGATGTCCACCAAAGTTTCCATGATGGATAATATTCCCACCCTAAATGAGTCTATATAAAAAGAATTGACAAAAGATATAAAGCCACTGAGTGGTTAAAGAAAGAATTGCTGAAAACTCTTATTTATTACTCACGCACCACTTGCCAGAATGACCTGAAATTTTCTGAGGGTAATCAGACCACCTGTGTGGTCATAACTGCACATCACCTTTAGCATGGTGTCACTGCTGTTACCGTGGACACGCCCTCCTCATCATTCAATGCATTATCTTGTTTGGAGGGTTGGGAATGACCTGGAGTCATGAAATCTGGAACATATGTTGAGGTGACTGTCATATGTAGTCCTATATTTGTGGACAACACATAACTGACAGGGAAGTTTTGCCATGGTGACATGGTGAAGGTTGACTCCTTGTCATGGAACATCGGAAATTTGTAAATTGGACAAACTGCCTGATTTTCACCAAATTTTCTACAATGGATATTAGTCCCACCCTGAACACTCCTATATAAAA
Source organism: Pholidichthys leucotaenia (assembly GCA_020510985.1). Taxonomy (NCBI): domain Eukaryota; kingdom Metazoa; phylum Chordata; class Actinopteri; order Cichliformes; family Pholidichthyidae; genus Pholidichthys; species Pholidichthys leucotaenia. Next base: position 27,161,879 of record CM035837.1, read on the forward strand.
ATAATTAACAAAAGTTAGAGCGCTGCCTAGCGGTTGCAACGTCGGGCACTTGTAACTTAGATAAATTTTGTCCAATTTTCACCAAATTTTCTATGATGGATACTAGTCCCATCCTGCATGCTCCTATGTAAAAATAATTTACAAAGGTTATAGCACCACCTTGTAGTTAAAAAAAGGACGCTTGTAAATTGGACAAACTTTGTACGATTTTCACCAAATTTTCTACGATCAATATTAGTCCCACTCCAAACACATCTATGTAAAAATAATAAACAAAAGTTATAGCACCACCTAGTGATTAAAAGAAAAATTGCTGAAAACGGTTTTCTTTAGAATAAGGTTTGTGCCAGCAGTGACTCGAGCAAATCTTGTCCGATGTCCACCAAAGTTTCCATGATGGATAATATTCCTACCCTAAATGTGTCTATATAAAAAGAATTGACAAAAAATATAACGCCACTGAGTGGTTAAAGAAAGAATTGCTGAAAACTCTTATTTATTACTCACGCGCCACTTGCCAGAATGACCTGAAATTTTCTGAGGGTAATCAGACCGCCTGTGTGGTCATAACTGCACATCACCTTTAGCATGGTGTCACTGCTGTTACCATGGACACGCCCTCCTCATCATTCAATACATTATCTTGTTTGGAGGGTTGGGAATGACCTGGAGTCATGAAATCTGGAACATATGTTGAGGTGACTGTCATATGTAGTCCTATATTTGTGGACAACACATAACTGACAGGGAAGTTTTGCCATGGTGACATGGTGAACGTTGACTCCTTGCCATGGAACATCGGAAATTTGTAAATTGGACAAACTGCCTGATTTTCACCAAATTTTCTACAATGGATATTAGTCCCACCCTGAACACTCCTATATAAAAATAATTAACAAAAGTTAGAGCACTGCCTAGTGGTTGCAACATCGGACACTTGTAACTTAGATAAATTTTGTCCAATTTTAACCAAATTTTCTATGATGGATACTAGTCCCATCCTGCATGCTCCTATGTAAAAATAATTTACAAAGGTTATAGCACCACCTTGTAGTTAAAAAAAAGGACACTTGTAAATTGGACAAACTTTGAACGATTTTCACCAAATTTTCTACGATCGATATTAGTCCCACTCCAAACGCATCTATGTAAAAATAATAAACAAAAGTTATAGCACCACCTAGTGATTAAAAGAAAAATTGCTGAAAACGGTTTTCTTTGGAATAAGGTTTGTGCCAGCAATGACTCGAGCAAATCTTGTCCGATGTCCACCAAAGTTTTTATGATGAATAAGAGTCACACCCTAAACGCGTCTATATAAAAAGAATTGACAAAAGACATAGTGCCACTGAGTGGTTAAAGAAAGAATTGCTTAAAACTCTTTTATTTATTACTCACATGTCGCTTGCCAGAATGACGTGGAATTTTCTGAGGGTTATCAGACCACCTGTTTGATCATAACTGCACATCACCTTTAGCATGGAGTCACCACTGTTACTATGGACACACGCCCTCCTCACCATTCAATATGTGATCTTGTTGGGAGGGTTGGTAACGACCTGGAGTCATGAAATCTGGAACATAGGTTGAAGTGACTGTCATATGTAGTCCTATATTTGTGGACAATACATAACTGACAGGGAAGTGTTGATATGGCGAAGGTTGACTCCTCGCCATGGAATATCGGAAACTTGTAACTTGGACAAACTTTGTCTGATTCTCACTAAATTTTCTACAATGGATATTAGTCCCACCCTGAACGCTCCTGTATAAAAATAATTAACACAAGTTAGAGTGCCCCCCTAGTGATTAAAGGAAGAATTGCTGAAAACTGTTTTCATTATTTTTCTTTAACCAGGTGAAAAAAAAAATGACATGAAGAAATGACTAGGACTCACTGACAGTACATGTACATTGTACAGAACTGTTTCCATGGTGACCGGCATGCTTCAATAGCTTCCTCGCCATGCAAAACATGACGGTTACAGCTCAGTCAATTCCCGTCTGATTTGGACCAAACTTTGCACAATCCCACTCTGAACAAGTCTGTATATTAATATTCACAAAACTGTCACACCACCACCTACTGCTGACATGAGGTACTGCACAAAATTGTATCAACTTTCACGCAAAGACCAGTAGTCAGAATGACATGACATTTTCAGTGGTTTCTCAGAGTGCATTGATTACCCTCAGTGAAAGTCACTTTTGTCCTGCAATAATCACAGTTGCCATGGAAACCCACTCCTTGCCATTCAATACGTTTTATACTTTGGAGGATTGGGAAAGTCCAAGGGTCACCAAATGTGGAACGTAAGTCAAGGTCACTCTCTTCTGTAGTTCTGTTTAGGTCTGCAACATGTACCTAAAATGTAAGTGTTGCCATGAACCCATGTATAAGTTTATCTTATCGTAATACGTTGGACAGTTGTAACTAGGACAAACTGTGTCGGATTTTCCCCATAATTGCCATGATGGAAATTAGTCCCACTCCACATGTTCCTACATAAAAATATTTGAAAAAAGTTATAGCACCACTTACTGCTCACAGGAAGTTCTGTGTCAAATGCTTTACTCTATTATTCACGCAGCGCTTGCCGCAATGACGACAAATTTTCTGAGCCAGCAAGGTGTGATGGGTACCGGGTTCTGCGGGTGAGCGAGGGCGAAGGCCCGCTTACAACTGCTTTTTTTTTTCTTCTTCTTCTCCATCTAAGATCTCATTTTTGGGGTAGTGAATGTGCATGAAAACTCACCATTTTTTTTGCACAGACCTCAAGACTGGCAAAAAATTTAATATTTTGGAGGAAATAAGAATGACCCCACAAAAATGGCTCTACAGCACCACCTAACATGTGAAGTCAATGAGGAGTGGCACATGCTTACTTTTGCATAGAAAGATGAAAATCGGGTGACATGTTTATCATGTCAAGACATGCAAAAAAACTCCGTAGATGTGATGGTCTACACCCAACAGGAAGTCGGCCATTTTGACAGGAAGTGGCAGTGACCTGATTTCCACCTCACGCAATTGATGCGCATTTGATCAAACTCGTCCTAGGGTTTTTTCCCTAATGAGCTCATTTGTGGTGACAGTCATCTATACCCATGTGCCATTAAACTTTATTGAAAACTTTTCCAAAAGCTTGACGGTTTGGCTGTAGGGGCGTGGCAAAGTTTGATGCCTTGCCATGATCATTCTATGACCATTCTGACGGCAATAACTCTGGTATGCATTGTTGAATTTCAACCAAATTCAATATTATGGATATCAGTCCAATTCCAAACAGTTCTATAGAACAATATTCATGGAAATCTACAGTGCCACCTATAGGAGGCAGAAAGTTTTGTATCATGTTGTTTTTTTAATACCTCAGGAATGGAATGTCGGATTGGCTCCAAGATAGGTATGATGTATATGGGTATGCCTCCGAACAATTACAGCTATGAATATTCATGAGTAGTAATAGCGGCCTCTCTTGGAGACATAAAGGTTACACCAAAGGTTTTCTTCAGTATCTCTGAAATAAATAGTCTGAATGGTACCATTTATGGTGACAATCATCTATACCCATGTACCATCAAAAGCTGTTGAAAACTTTTCCAAATGCCCGACGGTTTGGTGGAAGGGGCATGGCCAAGTTTGCAGTATCGCCATCACCCTTCCAATTGCTTTTACTTTGGCATACATTGACTGATTTCAACCAAATTTTGTGTGGTGAATAGGTAGCAAATACTGAGAATTTCTGTAATCAAGAATGACACATAGCGACAGTGTCCCCTACTGCCAATGGACAGGAAGTTGCCACGACTCCAAAGCCATACTCACATGCCGCTTGCCAGAATGACATGGAATTTTCTGAGGTTTATCAGACTACTTGGTTGATCATAACTGCACATCACCTTTAGCATGGCATTACTGCTGTTACCATGGACACGCCCCCTCACCGTTCACCCCGTGATCTTGTTGGGATGGTTGGGAATGACCTGGAGTCATGAAATCTGAAACATAGGTTAAGGTGACTGTCAAATGTAGTCCTATATGGGTGGGCAACACATAACTGAGAGAGAAGTGTTGCCATGGCGACATGGCGAAGGTTGACTCCTCGCCATGGAATATCGGAAAGTTGTAACTTGGACAACCTTTGTCTGATTTTCCACCAAATTTTCTACAATGGACATTAGGAACGCTCCACACACTCCTACATAAAAATGATTGACAAAAGTTACAGCGCCACCTACTGCTCACAGGAAGTACTGCGCCAAATGGTTTACTTTATTATTCACATAGTGCTTGCCGCAACGCCCGAAAATTTTCTGATCCAGCTAGGTATGACAGGCGCCGGGGTCCACAGTTGTGCGGGGGCTAGGGCCCGCTTATAGTTGTTTGCAGCTTTAATTAGGGCCTGAGCCACTGACAATGTCAGTCGGCGAAAGCCCTATTGTAATAATAATAATAATAATGCATCAGATTTATATAGCGCTTTATCTTAAGCCTGTTTTCCACTAGCCCAGCACACCTCGGTACGGCTCGATTCACCTCAGTATGGCTCGGAATGCTTCTGTCTCCATTAGCACGGTGTTGTGCTTGTGCTGTGATGGTTTGTGTTAGGAGGTTTTAGAAGCGAGGCGGTGCCAGATTCCCAGCGAGGCGGGGCCACACTCCCGTGACGTTACGCACCCGACTGAGTCCTTATTTACACGAGACAAAAAATGGAGGATCCAAGGATTATTGCCTTGCTCACTCTGTGGTTTTATCTCACAATTAATTTTATCTCATAATTAAGCTGCAACAACACAAGTCACTTTTGTTTTGAATTAACTGCCAAATGACCTAGAAATAATGAGCTGAAACTTGTTTTTATTCGTATTAAATAATGAGACAGTGGCACACTGGCCAACACCAAATTGTATTATTTTTTACATCCTAGGGCATTTTGGATGTACTGAATAAAAAAAATTCATGTTTTTCACATTCAGGTCAACGTTTGGAACAACAGTATTATTATTTTCCGTTTAGATGATGCTACAGTCCTTCTAAAGTATTGTAATTCTCTGAATTTGGAATGCCGATAGAACATTCAATTTACATATACTTGTACCTACTTTGACTTGGTGCTAATTTTTTATGATATTTCAATAAAAAGAACAGAAAGCTTACAAAAACATTTGTTTTTTTGGTCTAGTTAAAAATTACATTACCTTTACAATGGTTGACCCCTGACAGGATGATCAGCATCATTTTCATCAGACTAGGCAATGGAATTTCTATGTAATTATACTGTTTTATAATTCAGTGTTATAACAGACAAACCACACTTTCCAAAACAATTCCATTTTATTATATACAAAATATTAAAATAAAAAAAAAACTTTGCAACACAACATGAAGGTTAATCGACATTTTATACACGCCGACCACTGAGTGCCTCTACACCAGCTTCCCAAACTGGGTCAGGAAGGCTCGGTTAAATGAAGCCGTCTCTGCCTGCTCTGGGCCAGGAAGGCTCGGTTGAATGAATCCAGGCGGGCTGGCACGGCGGACGCGTGGGATGATTCTACAAGGAAAATGCACACAATAAAATACAGCACGAAAGTGCAAGATATACAGAAAAGACAATAGTTTTTAACAAGAATACATAAGCTTATTTCAGCATATTGTTCACATGAATAATTAAAATAAAAGCTTTAGTCCGCAGTGTGCTGCAATAAAGCAGCGATCATCATCCACAGATGAACAGCTTTTTTATTGCATAAATAAACTGAGCATCTTACCGAATATATTTGCGAAAAAACGCACAATAAAAAAAAATTAAAACTCACCGTTAAAGGACTCTGATGTCGAGACCTCCCGGTATATTTTTTCATTCCGGGCGGCTCCGTCTAATTCGCGCTGGATACGTTCGTCTGACAATGCAGTGAGCAGACACTGCACCTCCTTATTGGTCCATGGAACACCCTTATTACGCGAAGCCATTTTTGATAGAGAATAAATGAAAATAGCACAGCAATACACTGAAAATAAACCGCCAACAGTGGTTGCGTGCTGAGTAATGGCGGTCGTGAAGATTCTTTTTTTTTTTTTTTTTCAGAAACTTTATTGAGAAGGTCGTGAAGATTCGGTAGAAGAGGAGGAGGAGAGGGGCGGTTACAACCTGACCAATCAGCGCCGGTTACGACCTGACCAATCAGCGGCGACCAGTCTGTTAATGTCACAACACGGCACAGCTCAGCACTGCTGTACCCTGCCCTGGAGCAGGGCTGAGAATCGCGGCTGTTAAACCGTGTTGGGGCTTGTGGAAAAGCGTACAAAGCGTGCTGAGCCGTCCCGTGTTGCGCTAAAGCGTGCTAGTGGAAAAGGGCCTATAGACACTCAAAGACGCTTTACAAGTAGATACATTATTCATTCACTCCAGACAGACAATGGTAGTGGCAAGCTATTACTGTAGCCACAGCTGCCCCGGGGCAGGCTGACGGAAACATGGCTGCCAATCCGTGCCAACAGCCTCTCCGGCCACCACCGAACATTTATACACATTCATACCCAGTGTTATGGACACTGGAGGCAAGGTGGGTAAAGTGTCTTGCCCAGGGACACAACGGCAGGATATCTGGGGAGAGCGAGATTCGAACCGCCAACCATCCAGTTATTGGACGACCCGCTCTACCTCCTGAGCTACTGCCGTCCCGTATTGTAATTGCTCTGTTTATTAATTATTATTCCGCCTAAACAAGCACTTTTTACACCCTCTGAACGTTAACCAAAACACTTTTTTTTTTTTTTTGGCAGACCCCTCAGACCTCATGAAAAATTCAATAAACTGGAAAAGATATGTGCCCCCCACCCCTAATTTTTGTGGGAGGGGGCCAAACGTACAAGGTCTAAGGAGACTGGATACCATAAACTTTACCATAGAGACATAAAATTTGGGTCAGGTGTGCATCACGTCAAGATATGCAAAAAACATAATTGTGGCCCTTATCCACTGCCAACAGAATCCATGAAGGATTTAAGTACTGAATCTGTATGAGAATATAAAGTTTTTTTCTCTGAAGTCAGTACTATTCGACTTATTCGACCTGCCCTCACAGTCACAGTCCTCCAGATTATCTGCAGTTTTTGTTTTCAAAACATGGCGAGCAGCATTTGACTCTCAAGGACAGCCAGCTGTCTGGCAAACTATACCATCTGCTGTGCCAAGGACACACGCCTTTGCCAGACGGTAGACATAACATCTGCTGCTGAAGAGACTTTGTTGTTCTTAACTGATATCAACACCCTCACTCAACACCTTCACTCACACTGACTCACTATACTGATGTGAAGATTACTCATTCACTGCTCTCTTTGTGTCTTTGTATAGATTCTATTGTCTGCTACTTGTGCATTGAGAGTTTTTTTCTTGTAATCATAATATTGATCATATATGACCTGTATTCTGACAAACAATGCTTTTTTCTCTCTCCTATTGTGTTTATCCTTTTTCTCCCCCATTGCTTCCTGTTCCCATTCTGCTGACAGGCGCGTCACTGACGCTGCCGCGTCACTGAAAATGTCAACTATGTCATTCTCAGTGTCAAGTCAAATCCCTCGTATATTTATCAGTTATTTACTGTGAATGTACTTGGCAATAAATCTTTTCTGAGTTCTGAGTTCTGAGTTCTGAACAGGAAGCCCGCCATCTTGCCTCAAACTCACCCCACCTCCAATTCAGCCAAAAGTCACACCTTGCATTTGAACAAACTAGTCCTAGGGACCTGCTCTGATTGAGCTCAATTTTACATGGCAGCATCTATAGGCATTGGCCATTAAAAGTTATCCAATTTAAGTGAAAATCTCAAAAGGTGGGGCCAGGGCATCATGGTCAATTTTGACTCCTCCCCTTACAACATCAACCAGCTGTAACTCGGGCAAAACTTGTCCGATGTCCACCAAATTTTCCATGATGGAAAATAGTCCCACCCTGAACGCGTCTACATAAATATACCTGACAAAAGATATAGCGCCACCTAGTGGTTAAAGGAAGAATTGCTGAAAACTGTTTTATTTATTACTCGTGCCACTTGCCAGAATGACATGAAATTTTCTGAGCTTCATCAGACCACAGCTATGGTCATAACTGCACATCAACTTTAGCATGATGTCACACTTGTTGCCATGGACCCGCCCTCCTCACCATTCAATCTGTGAGCTTGTGGGGAGGGACTCCATGGTCCTGGAGTCATGAAATTTGGAACATAGGTAGAGGTGATTGTCATCTGTATTCTTATATGGGTCAGCAACACATATCTGTTAGGTAAGTGTTACCATGGCAACATGGTGAAGATTGACTCCTCACCATGGAACATCAACAAGTTGCAACTTGAACAAACTTCATCCGATTTTCACCAAATTTTCTACAATGGATATTAGTCCCGTCCCAAACATGTCTATGTAAAACTAATTTACAAAAGTTATAGCGCCATCTTGTGGATAGAACAATGGTCACTTGTAAATTGGACAAACTTTGTATGATTTTCACCAAATTTTCCATGATCGATATTAGTCCCATCCTGCACCCTCTTTTGTAAAATAATTTGCAAAAGTTGTAGCGCCACCTTGTGGTTAGAAAAATGGACTCTTGTAAATTGGACAAACTTTGTATGATTTTCACCAAATTTTTTACAGTCGGTATTAGTCCCACCCCAAATGCATCTATATAAAAATAATAAACAAAAGTTATAGGGTCCCCTAGTGATTAAAGGAAGAATTGCTGAAAACTGTTTTCTTTCTTTTTCTCTCACCAGCTGAAAAAAATGACCTGATGGAATGACTAGAGCTCATTGACAGTTGATGTACATAGTACAGAAATGTTTCCATGGCGACCGGCATGCTTCAATGGCTTTCTCTCCATGCAAAACATGACAGTTACAGCTCAGACAATCGTCGTCTGATTTGGACCAAACTTTGCACAAATCATACTAATCCCACTCTGAACACGTTTGTATATCAATATTCTCAAAACTGTCACACCACCACCTACTGCTGACATAAGGTACTGCACAAAATTGTATCAAATTTTGCGCAAAGACCAGTAGTCAGTATGACATGACATTTTCAGTGGTTTCTCGGAGTGTGTTGGATTACCCTCAGTGGAAGTCACTTTTGTACTGCGATAATCACAGTTGCCATGGAAACCCACTCCTTGCCATTCATATACAAATAAACTTGCCTTGCCTTACAGAGAAGAGTGGCGCTAGCTCGCTGGCTAAACTAGCTGAACTGTAGCTTTGTGAGTTCTGAGGCTCTGTGGAAAACTTCCTCTTCTCCTCTGAGGAGAGGGTGTACCAGACTATCCAGGAGGCAGGTCTGCAACAGGTCTGTTAATGACCCCGGTTGCATGGTCACAATAAACCAATTATTGGGAATAAACCAGTAATGGCAATAATTAGTTTTGTCCTGTTTACATGCATTGAGTAAACAGATTATTAGAGGGTAAACCACTTGATTTAATGGCCCCCGTTACATGGCCTTTATCAGATTATTCTGTTTACATGGTCACTTGAATAATCAGATTACTCCAGGAATCCAATCATAACCGGTTTATTCATGTACATGTAAACATAGTCATTGATATGATAACCTCACAGAAGAGAACAACCAATCCAAATGAGGAGTTTCAGACAGAGTTGTAGTTCTAGTTTCTGTGGGAGAGCAGAACTCCAGTGCAGGAAGATTTTGGGCTGTTTGACTTTGAAAGTCATATAATGTCACAAAAATCCTACATAATGCACTAAAATATATTTGAAACCCCAAAAAACATAATAGGGGCTGTGTAGGGAGTGTAGAAAACCTCTCTTTTGGCTTTTACATTTCCAACTTTATTTCACTTCTTTAAAAATAAAACATTTTATTGTGCAATATCTTTAGTCTCTCAAATGGTTTTTTGACTGCAGACTTCTTCTGTTCCATTGCAACAGAGACACTAAAGTGGGTCCATACGGTGTCCCATCTAACTTGGAGCTTTATGCCTGTTGAGATGTGGGTGAATTGAAAGTGCTCTGTCTCCAGCTGGATTTAAAATGTAGGACTACTCTGCAACAGACACATCAATGAAACTAATCTGAAAGGATCAGTAGAACTGTGCTGACACACTCAAACGCTTTTATTCATCTCTCTGGCTCTGGTGAAACATCACTGCAGTTTTTCATGTGTGAATTCTTCAGCACTTCATCGCTTTTTTTCCTTTCATACAGTGCATCCGGAAAGTATTCACAGCGCTTCACTTTTTTCCACATTTTGTTATGTTACAGCCTTATTTCAAAATGGATTAAATTCATTTTTTCCTCAAAATTATACACACAATACCCCATAACGACAATGTGAAAACAAGTTTTGGGGGGGATTTTTGCAAATTTATTAAAAATAAAAAACTAAGAAATCACATGTACATAATACATAAAGTGAAGTGCTGTGAATATTTTCCAGATGCACTGTAAAGCAGAGTAAACAAATGCAACGGACCCTTCTGCTACAAGTTCACCCTCAGCATTTTTTATCATAAATTTGTAACTTTTCTCCTAAATTTGCAACTTTTTTCTACTAAATTTGTGAATTTTTTATACAGTATATATACTATTTGCAACTTTTGTCTGGAGCATGATTACGCCCCGGAGGTTCTTAAAAAGCGACGGGAATATAACGACGCCAAAAAGGTTCTACGGGAACAGAATCTACACTTTCAGACGCCATTTCCTGCGAAGTTAAGGGTCTTTTACAGTGAAGAGTCATGTCTCTATAATTCAGCGGAAGAAGCAACAATTGACATGGCGAGAACAGGACTCCCGGTATCGATGTTTCAGAATCAGAATCAGAATCAGAATAGATTTATTGCCAAGTACATTAACAGATCACTGATAACATACGAGAGAATTTGACTTGACACAGAAAATGAACCTGCATTTCCAGTGACGCGGCAGCATCAGAGACGCGCCTGCCAACAGGATAGTGGGTACAGTAGCATGAATAAGAATAATACGAGGAACAATAGGAAGGAGCAAAAAAATCATTGATTCAAAATACTGGTTACATAATTAATCAATATTAAGATTTCAAGGAAAAAAAAAAGCTCGATGCACATTCGCTACACAGGATTCACGAGACACAAGAGAGCAGTGTATATCTTTATTCAGTTCATGGATCAATGTGTGTGCGGTGTTGAGCAGTGTTGATGATAATAAGAGAGACACCAAGGACTCTTGGCAGGAGGTGTTTTGTCTGGCTGGCGCCGAGTCCTTATCTGGCACTCTCCAGATGGCTGTCCAAGGCCTTGTGCTCGATGATTTTGAAAACACAGTCTGCAGACAGCCAGGAGGAATTTTCATGGGGAATTGAGCCAAATAGGACTGATCACAGAGAAGGCTTATATTTCTTCTGTAGATTCAGTACTTAATCCTTCATTGCGGGGCTTTAAATCCGTCGTGGAGAGACCTAAGCGAGACCATGATGTAATCCACCTTACGAGACAGTTCTCCAGTAGTCGCTATCAGGGTCTTCTCCAGTTTTTCAATTTGATAAATGCACCTCGCCTGGCCAGCATTTTGATAGGTTGAATCCATCTTCAGTAATTTGCAGTAAACCAGGACAATTCCAGTCCCAATCAGAAAGATCCCGATCACCATTATTACGAAGATAAACAAATCTTCAATATCTTCGATAGAGAGATTAGTGAGACACAGCATTCTCCAATTACCTGTGTCACGTAAATGCGGTTTAAACCCGCAGCGGATCTGAGCGAGAAGATCAGAGCTCAAACGCGGTCCACTCAGAGACCTTCAAAATCCACGGGCCAGCAGCGGGAAACCCAGCCCCAGAGCTACAAAGATAAGCTTTCCAGTTCCAGGAAGGAATAGCGACCTTTTTGGGTTTTTTTTCTTTTCAGTCATTCTGCACTTCCATCCCCCCTCCTACAAGGTAACAGACATTAAAGGAGATGCACAATCAGCATGTGGTAAAACCTTTCATGGAGCAGTTATAGCATTAGAAACAAATGTCTTCTTAATTTAAAGGGGGAAAAAAAAATCTTGTTAAAATAGAAATGTAACAATGACCCACATGTTCTCCCTACACTAACAAATACTGTATTAGAGTGAATGTTTGCTGTGATGGGGGTGGGAGGGTGCACACAATCTCATAGGGTATAGGCATAAAAAAAAAAAAAATCATTACAAATTCGGATTGGGATCTGAAATTCACGTTAAAAACATGGGACAACTTACAGGGGTAAGAGAGGGCCCTCAACACGTAACAGAGTTTGAGGAATTTCCCTCAGAGCCTACACTCCATCAGGGCTCTTACAGGGTCTTTAAAGAGACCCCAGCTCAGGAAGTTTTTTTGACAGTTTTTTGTTTTAAAGTTTCGTACACTATGTTCTTAATGTTTTTTATGTTCTTAATGTTCTTTCAGTTTCTGAGTAGCAAAAAAGAGGGCCACCACACTGTTATACTAAATAAGAAAATACAATGGAGAAACAGGGTGTAACCAAAATAGCCTCATATAATGTAAAAGGGATCCTGAATCCAGTTAAAAGAGCCAAGATTCTACGCAAAATGAAAAAAGACAAAGCAGAAATAATATTTTTACAAGAAACCCACCTAACAGACGTGGAACACACTGAACTCAATAGACAAGGGTTTAAAATGATCTCTTCATCTTCATATAAGTCAGGGAGGAGGAGGGGAGTAGCGACATTGATATCAACCTAAATTACATTTGAAAAAAAATCAGAACACAAAGATAAAGAAGGGAGGTACAGTTTGGTAAATGGGCGGCTAGAGGGAGAAGATATCACCCTGCTGAATGTATATGCACCACCAGGGGCTAAATGGAAATTTTATAAAAATGTATTCGACCTAATGATAACTAAAGCCCAAGGTTTAGTGATATGTGGTGGAGACTTCAATCTAAGACTGAATCCATACTGGGATGCAACAGGTAATTCTTCACATCAAAATAACACTCAAAATAGGAAAACTCGGATGCTATTAAAAGAAATGGGAATCTGTGACGTATGGAGGGAATTCAACCCCAATGTAAAAGATTATACTTTTTATTTAACGCCACATTCATCTTACTCAAGGATTGATTACTTTTTTATGTTTAATAGAGACATTGGAAGAGTTTTATTTATTTAGCGAATGCAAAGTCCTTAAGCCAAGCAGTTGCCTCCTGGTTTGCTGTATGGAGGGTGTGTAATCCTCCTTCCAGTCTTTGGAGCGGGCAAACCTCTATGATGTGTTCCATTGTTTGCTCCTCTCCACATGCGCACAGTGGGCTAGGGCTACTGCCCCATCTGTAAAGGCTGGCCAAGCAGGGGCCATGTCCAGTCCTGAAGCGATTGAGTGTAGACCACTGTCTCCTTGGGAGGTTGGTGCCCGGGACCTGTTGGTTGGGGTTTATCACCAGCTGTTTGTTTGGGACCTCCTTGGTCTCCCATTCCTCTTGCCAAGCTGTCTGGATGGTAAAGTCAGCTGGGGGAGGGTTTTTCCAAATCGGCCGTCTGGATGAAAGTCGGGCAGTGGGTGGAGTGTAGATATCTGCATGGATTGGTAAGTGAGGAGAATCTTTAACTTTTTGGAGCATCCTTTGAGTTAATGCTGCTCGCCGGATGTGTGGAGGGGCTATGTTTGACAGTACAGAGAGCCAGGGGAGTGGTGTTGAGCGGATTGTTCCAGTTATAGTTCTCATGGTTGTGTTGAGCTGGGTGTCTACATGGTGTGTGTAAGATGACCTGGACCAGACAGGGGCACAATATTCTGCTACAGAGTATGAAAGGGCCAGTGCTGAGGTGCGCAGGGTGGAGACTGCCGCCCCCCATTTTGCACCAGCGAGCTTGCAGAGCAGGTTGTTTCGTACCTTCACCTTAGCAGCCGTCCCCTTTAGATGTTCCTTGAAGGATAAGGTCCTATCAAGGGTCACTCCAAGATAAGTTGGATTTGGGGCATGCTTAAGCTTGAGTCCGCTCAGGTGGATGTTTAGTTCTCTGGCAGCTTTTGCATTGTGGAGATGGAATACACTGGAGACGGTTTTTGCTGGGCTTGGTTTTAGGCGCCAGATTTTGCAGAACTGGTCCAGTTTGGCAAGATCTTCCGTGAGCACCCGTTCCAGTGGTTCAAAGTCTGGTGCTTGGAATGCCAAACAGATGTCGTCTGCATAGGTGAATTTGCGGGATTTTGTAGTAGGCAGGTCGTTTATGTAGAGGTTGAACAGAGTTGGAGCTAGAACTGAGCCTTGTGGGAGTCCGTTTTTCTGCATTCTCCATGCACTTGTCTTCTGACTGAGGTGGACTCTGAACCTTCGGTTGGTCAGCAGGGTTTTTATAATTTCTGTTGCCCAAGCAGGGATCGCCTTTATAAGTTTCAGGAGGAGGCCTTTGTGCCAGACCGTATCATAGGCGGCTGTAAGGTCGAGAAACACAGCCCCTGTCTTCAGTCTGCTCTCGAAGCCATTTTCGATGAAGGTGGTTAGGGCCAGTACTTGTTCTCCTGTACTGCGGTCCTTGCGGAAACCTGCTTGATCCACACTTAGAATATCCTCTACCTCTGGGGAAATGCGTTGCAGAATTAGGCGCTCCATGATTTTGTAAGGAACGCTGAGTAGGGAGATTGGGCGGTAGCTTGCTGGTAATTTGTGGTCTTTGCCAGGTTTTGGGATGGCAATGACCTTTGCTGTCCGCCATTTCTTTGGGATCGAGTTTGTTTGTGTGATCCTTGTGTAGAATTGTGTCAACCAGGTTAGGGCTCGGGGGCCAAGATTTTTCATGAATTCTGGGAAGATGTTATCGTATCCTGCTGCCTTTCCACATTTCAGGCTCTGTAGGACTTTCTCCAGTTCAGCAGCCTCGAAGGGTTCAGGGTTCGTTTCCTCTACAGGCATTTTTTGGTGTTTTTTTAGCTCAGTTGTAACTGCTCTTTTGGTGTCTTTGTCTTGGGGTGCTTTGGCGATAGTCAGTAGGTGGGATGCAACTTGGTTGGGTGTGACGGATGCTCGGCTTTGGCTAGGGGGCTTCTGTGCAGCTCCTAGGCGACGGATGAGGCTCCAACATTTCCTGCTAGAGTGGGTAAAGCTCCGGTCAGCAACTGTCTCCTCCCATTTCTTTCGCCGAGCTGTATTTAGCGATTCAATGAGATGGTCTGCTATCTCTGGGTCCCCTGATGTTTGATAGGATTGTAGGAGGGCAGCACTTTCTCCGTCCAAACATGGGACATAGAGGGGTCGGTAGCCTCGTGGGATTGCAGTATGGGCAGCCTTGAAGATTGCGCTGCAGAAGCGGTTGTATGCTTCATCTACAGTGATGGTGTGGAGTGGGATGGTAACAACGCTCCGGTCCAGAGTTTCACTGAATTTCTTCCAGTTGGCTTTGCGGAAGTTCCAGCGCATCTTCCTTGGGCTGTATATGACTGGAAGTTGTAGGCCAATGTGTACAAGCAGGGGCCGGTGTTGGCTGTGTGGAAAATCATCAAGAATGAGGATCTGTGTAGGATATGGCTCCCCATTCAAAGAGCTGACCCAACACAGGTCAGGAGAATAGTCCTTCTTCCACCTAGCAGAGTGGAAGGTTCCTCTTTGTTTGGGGTCGTATATCAAAGCGAGGTCATTTCTGGATGCCCAGTCTGAAAGTGCCTTCCCATCACTGTCCACTGCTGGGTACCCCCAGTCAGGGTGATGGCTGTTAAAGTCCCCCACATAGATGGCAGGGTGGGGTAGGGTGGGTAAGACCTGCAGATCCCAGTTGGCATTAGGGGGCTTGTACACATTGACAATATGGAAGCCACCAATGATTATGGTGTCTGAGAAATGTGTTGTTATCAGGTGATTTGCTTCAACTATGTCAGAACGCACATAGGTGGCACGTCCATGTTTAGCATGTAGAACATAGCACAGGAGGTCAAAGCCTTTGATGGTGAAGCGGCCAGCTTCCTCTGTGCCAATATGAGTCTCTTGGAGGCAGATTACATCAATCGAATGTTGGAAGGCGAGGACTTCGATAAGGCTTCGCTTGGCTGCAGATAGGCCTTCAACGTTTAGTTGTAATATGCGAAGGGCCGATCCTACCACAAAGTGCTCTTGGGGCTGTTTGCTTTCGGCTTTAGGACTGTGACTAGGATTCTTCTTTGACTTGGCACAGAGGCGTCGTCTCTTCGAATTTAGTCTGCTGGTAGGATCATTAGCTTCCCCAGGCGAGCCCGGGTACTGGCGGAGGGCGCGACGAGAACGCTGATCCATTGCCCCCCGGAAGAGTAAAAACATGTAAAATAGGACTGATGGATCTCTCTGACCACAGCCCGATCTATATGGACTTAAACATCCAAAAATACACAAATAATACATTTTCCTGGAGGTTGAATTCAAATGTCCTGAAAGGACCACTGAAAGATGAATTGGAATCAGATATTCTCAGATATTTGGAAGAAAACGATAATGGAGAAGTATCCCCTTTAATATTGTGGGATGCGTGCAAAGCTGTAATAAGGGGAAAAATTATTGCAAAACTGGCAACCCAAAAGAAACTGAGACAAGAAAAACTAATCACACTAGAGTCAGAACTCAAGAACCTAGAAAAAGAACACAAAGACAACACTCATTCTAATGGCTCGCTCAAGATTAAAGAAATTAAAAATCAAATAAATGAGATCTACACAATAGAAATCCAGAAGAAACTTACATTTCTGAAACAAAAACACTATAAAGCAGGCAGTAAATCGGCAAAATTACTAGCCTATAAATTGAGGAAACAACAAACAGAAAGAGCAATCAACAAAATCAGAGACCCAGTATCAAAGGAAATAAAATTCAAAATTCAGGATACTCTTAAAAGCTTCGAGAATTACTATAAGAACTTATACTCCCACAAAAAACATAAAAACGCATCCGAGACATTCCTAAACACATTAAACCTTCCCCAACTTACGGAATCACAAAATAAAACACTACTGTCAGAAATACAACCAAAAGAATTGGAAAAAGCAATTATGAAACTTAAAGCTAACAAATCCCCAGGAGCAGATGGCTATACAGCAGAATGGTACAAAACCTTTAAACAGCAACTATCTCCTCTCCTCCTGAAAACATTTAACTATGTCCTCCACACAGGGGAAATCCCCCCCTCCTGGAGAGAAGGGGTCATTGCAGTTATACCTAAACCTGAAAAGGATAAACTAGAATGCTCCAACTACAGACCAATCAGTGTATTAAATCAGGACTATAAGCTTTTTACCATTATCCTTGCCAAAAGGTTAGAAAACATACTGACAGACTTAATTCACTTAGACCAAACAGGTTTTATAAGACAAAGACAGACACAAGACAAGATTCGACGCACTTTACACATAATTCATCATATAAAAAAATATAACTTAAATGCAGTCATATTGGGATTAGATGCTGAAAAAGCATTTGATTCTGTTGACTGGTCTTTCCTATATAGAATCTTATCCAGTTTCAATTTTCATAACAACTTCATTAGAACTATACAGGCATTATATAAAAAACCAACAGCTAAAATAAGGATTAACGGTAATTTATCATCATCTTTTGAGCTGGAAAGAGGATGTCGTCAAGGCTGCCCCCTGTCTCCACTGCTCTTTGCAATCTTCATAGAACCTCTGAGCCAATGAATAAGACAAAATCAAGAAATTCAAGGTATTACACTTGGTCAGAAGGAACATAAAATAGCACTCTTTGCTGATGACATTTTAATATACCTAGGGCAGCCAGACACTTCTTTACCAGAACTAATCTCAGTTTTTTCAGACTATGGAGATTTAAACATGCATAAAACCCAAGTTTTAACATTCAACTATGACCCAAATCATTATTCACTAAGTGAACTCAAAACTAACTGGGAGATGGAATCTATGAAATATCTGGGGGTCAAAATCCCGAAACAACTCAACAAAATTATAACACTAAACTATGATCCACTGGTGACAAAAACAAAATCTGACCTAGCAAGATGGAATATGATACCATTCTTAGGTACTGCACAAAGAATTGAAGCAGTCAAAATGAATATACTTCCACGTCTTCTATACCTTTTCCAAACAATACCGGTAGAACCCCCCAAAAAAACATGGCAGGAGCTGGACAGAAGGATCTCAAGATTCATATGGCAGGGCAAGAGACCTAGAATCAGATATAGAACCTTACAGCTAAACAAAGACAAAGGTGGGCTCACGCTGCCAAATATCAGGGACTATTTTAAAGCCGCACAAATTAAAACTTTAATAGAGATATGTAACCCAGTCTACACTGCACAATGGAAGGAGATCGAATGTCAAATAACAAGTGACATCCCCCTACAGGCGATAATAGGGAACAATGCCTTACCTAAACTCTTGAATAACACTAACCCGTGGATAGAGACCCCGCTAAAAATTTGGTTTAAGATAGTCAGAGAGAATCAAGCTAAAGAGCCCTATCGACTTCTGCAATGGATTGCCTATGATCAAGACTTTACCCCCAATAAAACAGACACTAGATTTAAAGAGTGAAAAGAGAAAGGGCTGATAAAATATTACGATTTTTTTAAGGGGCAAACTTTAAGAAGTTTTGAAGATTTGAAAAAACAAGGTCTAATAAATCAAGATCTTTACAGGTTCTTTCAGCTTAGACACCACATAAACAATATACTTAAAAAGGAGGATTTGGAAAGGGCCCAGTCAGGTGTTCTGAAGGTCTTCTTAATGGCATATAAAGGGATCCCAGGGATCAGATACATTTCTAAAATATACCAAGGTCTTCAAGACTTAAAAGGAGACAACACATCATATATAAAAGAGAGATGGGAAAAAGAGGGGAATTTCACTTTACAATTGGAAATATGGGAAAAGCTAAATAAACAGCAATGGAAAAGTACCTCATCCCTGCAGTGGAGAGAATTTGGATGGAAAAATTTGGTAAGATTTTTCAGAACACCTGCACAAAACAAATTTACCCATAAGGGGTTGAACTGTTGGCGCTTGTGTGGTGAAAAGACTGCAAATCATTTTCATGTGTTTTGGTCATGCCCAATTATCCACCAATATTGGACCAATGTACAGACAATATTGGGGAAAATATTCAAAATAACAGTTCCCTTTTCTTTTGTAACTTTGTATTTGGGTTTACTACCAGACTCACTGGAAAGACGAGGAGATAAATACTTATTCAATGTTTTAATATTGGCAAGTAAAAAAGCCCTAACTAAAAAATGGATGCTGAAGGACTGTCCTACACCTGAAGATTGGATTAACGTGATTCAAGACATTTACTCGATGGAAAAGTTGACATTCGCACTGAGACAGGACATGGATGGGTTCATGAACTTTTGGCAACCCTGGATCGCATATGTGTCTTCCATTAGATCTAATCTTTGACAAATACCATTTCAATAATGGTCCCGCTCTTTGTTCCAGAGCTACTCAGATGCTCTTTTACTTTTAATTACTTAATTTTCTGTTTGTTTGTTTTTTGCTGTTCTGTTTGTTTGTTTGGTTTTTTTTTTATTTTATTCTCTTTAATTTCACTTTTTCTTTCACTTTAAAAAAAAAGGGGTGTTGTAATAATTATCCTACCAATGTTGTCAAATAGCAAAAAATAAGGGAACATGTGATGAAAATGTAAACAATGCAATGCTGTAATGACCTGTATACCCTTTACAAAAACTTAAATAAAAAAAAAATAAATTTGTATTTTTGTTTTTCAAATTTGTGACTTTTTCTGTTGTAAAATTTCAGCTTTTCTCTTGTAAGATTTGTGACTTTTTTCCTTCTGTATTTGTAACTTTTTGTTGTTATAAATTTTCAGCTTCTTTTTCATAAATTTGCAGTTTATTTCTTGTAAATTTGGAACTTTTTATTCATAAACTTGGCACTTTGTTCCTTTTAAACTTGTGAATTTTGTTGTAAATTCTCTTTTATTCTTTTAAATTTGTGATGTTTTTCTTCAGATTTTCAACTCTTTTCTCTAATTTATGACATTTTTGGTTATGAATTTTCAGCTTTTTTCCTTTAAAGTTCAAGTTTTTTCTCATAAATTTGCAACATTTTTCTTGTAAGTTTGTAGCTTTTTTTCTCATTAAAATTGTCACTTTTGTCTTATAAATGTGCAGTGTTCATATTATGGATGTCCCGATCAAGATTTTTTTTCCCCCAGTATATTAAGAGTCATTTAAAACTGAGGATTGGCTGATACTGAGTCACAATCCAATAGTTAGATTTTTCTAACTAACTAACCTGCACTTATATAGCGCTTTTCTACAGCACATTCCTGGAAGCTACACGCTGGTGTTGTAGTTAAGACCTTGTCAAGATCAGACCGAGACCAGGGTCTCCCAAGACCAAGACAAGATCAGATATAAGGCCAGAGACACACCGAGTCAACAATCAGCCATCTGGCAAGTTTGAGCCGTCGGTGAGCCTTGTTTGGTTGGTGTGTCCAGCACTGCCAGCACAATACAAACCTTGTCTGTGTTTTTTCAGCCTGGTCGGTGAAAGGGAGCACTCTGATTAGCTGTTGAGTGTAGTGAATAAGTGAGCGCAGGTGCAGAACATATGCTTTTTACTGTGGGCTATAGTCCTCCTGGTGTGTGCAGGTGGAAAAAAAAAATCTAAAAAGCTGACGCAGCAGGTCGTCACTCATCTGGTTTTGTGAGAGTTATTGGCTTGTTGTGTCTCTGGCCTAAGAAGTGAAGACCTTGGTCTGGACTTGGTGTCGACCCCTCAAAGTCTTGGCCTACTACAGCACACCATTAAGTACATTAAAGCTATTTAAAAAATCAGTGGCATGTATTTTCTTGATACCTCAATACTCTGAAGGTCTTCCACACCACCATGTGGTGTATACGGGTGGTGCATATCTCCATTTCTGTGACCCCAGGCATCATAGCTACTGTAAGTAGTGAAAGCTACAGTGGGGTGGGTCAGTCCTCCCCTGCATTAACTCACCTTTCCCCATTCTATTATGCTGAGCATCACGCTAGAAGGCAGAAAGTACCATTTTTAATTGTCTTTGGTATGACATGGGGCATGAACCCACAACCTCCCAGCTATGACGCAGATGCTCTACCACAAGGCCACCACCCTGGTTGAAAACAAGTGTGGCTGATGGAAAAACAACTGAGATTTGAACAGAGGTGAACCCATTGACCCCAATACTGACTGAGACACAACATCCTTTAGATGGATGTTGGTTAAATTTGTATTCTGTGTAATGTTTTTTTTTTTTCTTTTCAACTTTTTTGACTCTTCCCATTGCAAAAATATTGAACTTCCAAACACAATTTTACATAGGACCCCCAAAAAGCCAGAAACAGCTCTGTGTTTTTATGCTTCGGAAACCCAACCATAGATAAACATCATATTTCTAAATGAAGCTGCATTATCAAAATATAAAAGTTTATATTATATTAAATAAATCTGACAGCTTAATGGAACGCCAGGGCTTCAGATTCAGCCTTTCTCCGGGAAACGTCCTAAACTCATCCCATCTATTTCTCTTCTTTAATACTTTCTGATCGGGCCAAACCAAAAAGAAGCACATGATTCACATTAAGGCCTCAGAGGAGCATTGGAATTCATCTTCATATCTCACTGTGTATCATCCTTCCCTTCTGAGTAAGTGAGATGTATCGTTGAGCTCACTCATCATCCTCCTCTGCCCTCCATCTGCTGCTACTGTTGTTTCTGCAGCTTTTCGACCACATCTGCTTTTCATAGTGGTGTTAAGGTCTCATGTCTGATTCTGATTTCGGTACACACCTCAAGCAACTCCTGAAAGGAGACAGTGGAAATCCCTTCATTTCAAATCTATGATAATGATGATTACAAAGAAATGTTGGCCCGCCTTGGCTGAGTTTGCTCATTTTCCGTTTAGTGGATTTGTGTGGAAAAACTTCATCGGGCAGCTGATTTTTTTTTTTTTTTTTTTTTTTGTGGGTGACATCACTTATCGGAAACCAGTTACTACAGACGTGTATTAATGATTCAGCTGGTGTTTGTGTACCTTAATAAATCACTGGGCCGTTGTTGCCAGGGTTTGAAGAGAACATTAGTTTCTTGTCTTCACTCCAGAGTTTTGGGTTGTGCTTTGTAGTTTTATCTCTGTGATATTAGTCAATTTATCTTATCTAGAAGCATATTAGTCACCTTAAGTACTTTCCCCCCCAAGAAAAGATACTAAAAAGACAGGCTTCTCTTTTCATCTATAATGTTCTACAGTTGAAATCAGAAGTTTACATACACTGTATAAAAAGACACATAACTTTTTTCCTCACTGTCTGACATTAAATCAAACTAAACCTTTCCTGTTTTAGGTCATTTACGATTACCAAAATTATCTCAATTTGCTAAATAAGTTTGATATTTGCTAAATAATTTTTTGAGAATTTTTTATTACTTTCTTCAAAGTCAGAAGTTTACATACACTAACACCAGGAAGAGAAGTGTGGACCTCCCCAAGTCTGGTTCATCCTTGAGTACAATTTCCAGATGCCTGAAGGTGCCACAGTCATCTGTTCAAACAATTATACACAAGTATAAACACCATGGGACTGTCCAGCCATCATACCACTAAGGAAGGAGACAGGTTCTGTGTCCCAGAGATGAACGTGTTTTGGTGCGAAATGTGCGTATCAACCCCAGAACAAAAGCAAAAGACCTTGTGACAATACTGGCTGAAGTTGGTAAAAGAGTGTCATTATCCACAGTGAAACGTGTCCTGTACTGACATTGGCTGAAAGCAATGGTGGACTGTGTATTTTACAACTAGGCCTTCAGTGGTGAGCTACCCGATTTAAGTGCCATTCATACCAAACGCCCATTAAAATAGCCTATAGGGCCGTCCACACAAAGCATGTTAAAAAAAACTTTAACTATAAAATTATAGTTTTAAAAATATTTACCTTTTCATTGTAGAGCTCTGTTTCCCTGTACACTTGTTCGTTGAGCTGCTGATCCACTCTTGTTTCCCCAAAGGTTTAAAAGTACTGTTGCTTGTCCAGCTGGTGGCCGTGCTTTGGTGCCTCACCGCTACCTTGGTTAAGGCCCTGTCACACCTAGACAATTCGGGCAGTGCTTGCAAAACGTATGAAAAATTTGGAGAATATGCAGGGGTACGTGAATCAGTTATAGCTCAGTTTTGTCTAAGTTAAGAGCACGCCGAAGCATGCTGGTATATGGCATCGTTCGCTGAGCTCCTCTGAAAATTAATTTTCAGCATGCTGAAAATTTTCCGACGTATCCAGCATATGGCTGATAACGTCTCGCATTCGCAGACCAAATGACATATCTGCAGCATTAGTTCTCAGGAAAAACCCGTACAGAGCTCTCTGCCTGCAGCCCATATGCGTGCGCACACGCACGCACACACACACACACACACACACACACACACACGCACACACACACGCACACACACACACAGAGCTAAACACACGTGACCTGTCGGGGGGGGGGGGTTACATTTAACTGAAGCCTATACAATCATCTGTTTTGTGGTGTTCTGATACTTATGCCAAAATGTCAGAATACCGGAGGATTCAATCAACTGATCGCCTGAAGCGCAGAGCGCAGCTGTTTACTTTGCTGTTGGCTGTGCCTCAAAGCAAATGCACACTCCATGTATTATCTTGGTTTTATTTTTTTCACTTTGTTGAAAATAAACTTTTTTATTGCCATCAGTTCACATGCCCTTGAGCCAGGTTGTGACAACTGTTATCTGATGTTTCTGTTGAGTCACATCAGCTGTTTTAGGCACAACTGACCTGACAGATTTGACAGCTCTGCCAGGTCAGTCACGCCCCCCCCTCCGTGGTCTCTGGAGGGGAGAATCATCTCGCTTGAACAGAGATGATCTCTCCCAAAACTAGGATTCATGGATTGGGAAGCAACGGCAGTTTGGCATGACTGCATTATGCAGAAGTTAGACTATTGTTGTGCATAAGTTGTGAATGTCGGCAACATGCTAAGCAGTAGGTGGTTTAAGTTACTATTACTTAATTATATGTCCAAGTCGTTACGTGGATATGCGATGCATACGGTAAAAAGTGAAAATTTCGGCATATCTCAGCATTTTAGACCAATTTTTATACATTTGCCGAACACTGCCTAAATCGTCATGGTGTGACAGACAGCTCAAGTTTACATACCCTGTATGGCTCCAAGTATCTATTCCATCAGCTGCAAACAATAGGCATTCCCAGCAAGATCATTTGCAGCACTCCTTGGAGGCTGTAATTCAAGGATACCGCTCATTGTTAATATGAAAGTGTTAGATAAATCCTTTCCCTGGCTGGGACTGGCCTGCTAGCTTCAGGGTTGGCCGACCTCGCTTCACAATGACCAGCTTTCTTTTAAAAGTCCATCTGGAAAATTGATTTTTTTTTTAAATATCAGCAACCAAATCATTTTTCTCTCCCCTGTCAGCCATTTTGGGTGGAAAAAACAGCTACTATATTTAAACAGATACAGTATATTGTAGCTGCTTAAGTAAGTCCTTGCACTGGGTTTTGCTTGCTAGGATCCTCTGCAGTGTGGGTGGAGGAGTCTAGCCATCCAGTCAAAAGACATAAAAATGCCGACATTCTCGGATGCCTTCTGTGCTACCCCTGGACGTACAGAAGACATCTGATTGGTTAAAACAACAGGATAAGTTTTACAGTTAATTTAACCTACAGAGCCGCACTGTTAATTCCTGAAGGCCCAAGGCAGATTTGCTTGACCCTGGCAACACAGATGGCTGAAATTTGATTGGACAAAAAAACTCTAACATGCATTATACTACTGGAAGGAGTGCAACCAAGAGTAAAGCTACAAAATGAAGAGAATAGACTATTGGGAATAATTTAATACATCCTCATGGAACAAATGTGTTGCAAAGGTTGTAAATGTAACTCTGATAGTGTTTAGGCCAGCAGAGAAGGCTTTGCTGGCCCTGAGGGTCCACCACTGGCTGAAAGACCACTCAGTGACGAAGAACCTTCAAAAGCAACATAAAAAAGCCAGATTACAGTTTGCAAATGCACACAGGGACAAGGACCTTAATTTTTGGAGACATGTCCTGTGGCTTCATGAAACTAAAATCTATAGCTGTTTGGCCATAACGGGATGGGGGCAGCTGTGGCACAGGTGTAGTGTGGCCGACTACTGATCCGAGGGTCAGGGGTTCAATTCCTGCTCTGTCTGTAGTATGCATGTCAAAGTGTCCTTGAGCAACACACTGAATCCCCAGTTGCTCCTGGTGGGTCAGGCCAGCGCTTGTGTATGGCAGCTCTGCCGCTATCAGTGTGTGAATGGGTGGATAGAATGATTTGTAAAGCGCATTGGTCATCTAGAGATGAGAAAAAGCGCTATATAAGTGAACAACATTTACCATTACGACCATTGTTACATTTGAAGGAAAAAGGGGGAAGCTAGGAAGCCTGAGAACACCATCCCAAATGTGAAGAAAGGAGGCGGCATCATGTTGTGGTGGTGTTTTGCTGCAGGTGGGACTGATGCACCCCTGATGGATCGTCACCTTATCGTGGTGAGGGGGTTTGCATGTCCCAGTGATCCCAGGAGCTATGTTGTCCGGGTCAATTTGCCTCTGGTCCTGGGTGAAGGGCCAGACTAAGAACGATCCAACAGACTCTCATGATGAATGTCAGAACAAGGATTCAGTGTACCCCACCCGGTATGGGGTTACTGGGGCCCCACCCTGGAGCCAGGCCTGGGGGAGGGGCTCGATGGCTAGTGCCTGGTGGCTGGGTTTCTGCCCATGGGACCAGGCCAGGCTCAGCCCGAAGGAGTTATATGGGTCCGCCCTCCAGTGGGCTCATCACTGGCCGGAGGGACCATGGGGGTCCAGTGCTATGTGGATCAGGTGGCGATCGAAGGCAGAGACCTTGGCGGTCTGATCCCAGGCTTCCTAAACTGGTTTTTGGGACATGAAATGTCACCTCTCCGGTGGGGAAGGAGCCTGAGCTGGTGCATGAGGTTGAGAGATACCGGCTAGATATAGTCGGCCTCGCCTCAACACACAGCTCTGGTTCTGGAACCAGTCTCCTGGAGAGGGACTGGAGCTTGGCCTACTCTGGAGTTGTCCCGGGCGCAAGGTGATGAGCAGGGGTAGGCATTCTTGTATCCCCCACCTTGCTGCGCTGCTTCTATATTGGAGTTTTTCCCGGTGGATGAAAGGGTTGTTTCCCTGCACCTACGGGTTGGGAAACGGGTCCTCACCATCATTTGTGCCTATGCACCAAATGATGGTTCAGAGTACCCACCCTTTTTGGAGTCTGACTGGGGTGCTGGACAGTGCTCCTCTTGGAGACTCCATTGTCCTACTGGGGGACTTCAATGCGCACGTGGACAATGACAGTGAAACCTGGAAGAGCATGATTGGGAGGAACGGCCTGCCCGATCTGAACCCAAGTGATGTTCAGTTATTGGACTTCTGTGCTAACCACAGTTTGTCCATAACGAACACCATGTTCAAGCATAGGGTGTCCATATGTGTATCTGGCACCAGGACATCCTAGGTCACAGGTCAATGATTGATTTTGTTATCGTGTTATCAGACCTGCAGCTATATGTCGTGGACATTCGAGTAAAGAGTGGTGCAGAGCTGTCAACTGATCACCACCTGGTGGTGAGTTGGATCCAGTGGCAGGAGAGGATGCCATTTAGATCTGGTAGACCCAATCATATAGTGAGAGTGTTCTGGGAATGTCTGGCTGAGGCCCCTGTCCGGGAGGTCTTCAACTCCCACCTCCAGAAGAACTTCGACCACATTCCAAGGAAGTCTGGAGACATGGAGTCTGAATGGACCATGTTCTCCACCTCCATTATTGATGCAGCTGCCCAGAGCTGCGGTCACAAGGTCGTCAATGCATCTCGTGGTGGCAACCCTCGAACCAAGTGGTAGACACCAGTGGTGAGGGGGGCCATCAAGCTGAAGAAGGAGTCCTATCAAGCTTGGTTGGCTTGTGGGACTCCCGAAGCAGCTGAGGTGTACTGGTAGGCCAAGCGGCGTGCAGCTCGGGTGGTTGCTGAAGTAAAAACTTGAGTGTGGGAGGAGTTTGGTGAGGACGTGGAACAAGACTTTTGGTCGGCCTCGAAGAGATTCTGGCAAACTGTCCGGTGGCTCAGGAGGGGGAAGCAGCTCCCTGTCCACACTGTGTACGGTGCGGACGGGGTGCTGCTGACTTTGACTGGGGATATCATTGGGAGGTGGAAAGAATACTCCGAGGATCTCCTCAATCCCACTGACACACCTTCCACAGAGGAAGCAGGGCTTGTGGATGAAGGGGACGACTCGCCCATCACAGTGGCTGAAATCACCAAGGTGGTTAAAAAACTCTTTGGTGGTCAGGCCCCGGGGTTGGACGAGATTCACCCTGAGCGCCTTAAGGCCCTGGATGTTGTAGGGCTGTCATGGTTGACACGCCTCTGCAACACTGTGTGGAGGTCAGGGACAGTGCCTTTGGCATGGCAAACCGGGGTGGTGGTTCCTCTCTTCAAGAAGGGGGACCGGAGGGTGTGCTCCAACTTTAGAGGGATCACACTCCTCGGCCTTCCTGGGGAGGTCTATGCCAAGGTACTGGAGAAGAGAGTCTGGCTATTGGTCGAACCTCGGATTCAGAAGGAGCAATGTGGTTTTCAGCCTGGCCATGGCACATCGGATCAGCTCTTTACCCTCTTGAGAATCCTCGAGAGTTCATGGGAGCTTGCTCAACAAGTTTACATGTGTTTTATGGACTTGGAGAAGGCATTCGACCATGTCCCTCATGAATTTTTGTAGTGGGTGCTTTGGGAGTATGTGGTATCAGGCTTGTTGTTTCGAGCTATCGGGACTCTATAGTCTATATGATCGTTGTGAGAGTTTAGTTCGTATTGCCAACACTCGGTTGGACTCATTCCCAGTGAAAGTTGGACTCCACCAGGGCTGCCCTTTGTCACTGATCCTGTTCATATTTTTTATGGACAGAATTTCTCAATGCAGCCAGGGAATCCAGGGAATGGAGGGTGTCATCTCATCTCTGTTGTTTGCAGATGATGTTGTCCTGTTGGCTTCATCGAGCAATGATCTACAGGTCTTACTGGGATGGTTTGCTGCTGAGTGTGAAGCGGCTGGGATGAGAATCAGCACCTCCAAGTCCGAGCCCATGGTCCTCAGCCGGAAAAAAGT
Organism: Pholidichthys leucotaenia; assembly: GCA_020510985.1. Taxonomy (NCBI): domain Eukaryota; kingdom Metazoa; phylum Chordata; class Actinopteri; order Cichliformes; family Pholidichthyidae; genus Pholidichthys; species Pholidichthys leucotaenia. Next base: position 27,190,062 of record CM035837.1, read on the forward strand.
GGATTGTCCTCTTCGGGTTTGGGACAAGCTGCTGCCTCAACAGGAGGAGTTTAAGTATCTCAGGGTCTTATTCACAAGTGAGGGGAGAATGGAGCAAGAGATTGACAGACGGATTGGAGCAGCATCTGCAGTGATGTGAACATAGTACCAGTCAGTTGTGGTGAAGAGGGAGCTAAACTCTAAGACAAAGCTGTCGATTTACTGGTCAATTTACATTCCTACCCTCACCTATGGTCACAAGCTTTGGGTAAGGACCAAAAGAATGAGATTGTGGATACAAGCGGCTGAAATGAGCTGGACTCACCCTTAGAGACAGGGTGAGGAACTCAGTCATCTGGGAGAGGCTCAGCGTAGAACCACTGCTCCTCCACACTGAAAGGAGCCAGTTGAGGTGGTTTGGGCATGTGATCAGGATGCCTCCTGGACGCCTCCCACTTCAGGTGTTTCGGGCACGTCCCACTGGGAGGAGACCCCTGGGCAGACCCAGGACTCGCTAGAGAGACTATATCTCCCAGCTGGTCTGGGAACAACTTGGTATCCTCTCTGAAGTGCTGGAGCAGGTGGCTGGGGAGAGGGAAGTCTGGGCTTCTCTGCTTGAACTGCTGCCTCTGCAACCTGGACCTCTGGAAAAGTGGTAGAGGATGGGTGGATGGATGGATGGATGGATGGATGGACAAAAATCTGGCATTTGAACAGGGGTGTGTAGACTTTTTATATCCACTGTAGGTAGGTAGGTAGGTAGGTAGGTAGAAGCTTTTATGTATTCCTGCTGTCAAGCAAACAAATACCTCAGAAAATATAACCTTTTTGGTGGGGGTAACTTAATCTGATTTTTGTGGAGTTTTTCCCATTTTCACCATGGTGTGAATGAACACATCTGTATTTTATTCATGTTGTGCTTCTAACATTCTTTAACAGCACTGCTGAAGACTCATCTTATCTCCTTGGTGTTTTAGTCTCAGTCTATGCAAGTTATCTTGGCCTTCTTATCTACGTATTCACTCTATTCTTATATCTATTTAATATATATACATTGCCATTTGATTTTAACATATTACATATTCATTTACATGCATATTTATTTTAATACATATTTATACTGTAGCTGCTACAGAGTGATTGCTACTAAACAGAATTTTGTTGTATCTTGGTGTGCACTGACAATAGAATCAGAATCGGAATCAGAATCAGATTTATTGCCATTGTTCATGTAGTACACAAACTAGGAATTTGTCTCGGTGCCATGCTGCAACATTAAAAACATGATGAGATAAAGAGATAAACTAAAAAACTAAAAGACTAAAAACATGCAATAAGTGTAGAATAATAAGTAATAATAATAATAATAATAATAATGAGTAATACTAGTCGAGGCAGTTTTAAATGAATTAGCAAGAAGCAGATAATATGGGGTACCACAGTGCAGTCGATAATGCAACAGAAAAACAGTGATGTATGACATGAGCTGCTGTATATAGTGCATGAGAGTCAATAAGTCACTTAATGTTCAGCAGTCTGATGGCAGAGGGGAAAAAGCTGTTCATGTGCCGGGAGGTTTTAGTCTGAATAAAGCTTCTTCTTAGCTTTTTAATTAGTTTTTATACTTGCTTTACTTATTTTTTCATCTATTCTATCTATTACTAATCTATTTAAGCTAATCTTACTGTTGTTTTTCTTCTTTTATGTACATATATATGATTTTATTTATTTTATCTTATTACCTCTGCCAAGGCGGTAATGTAATCGGGGTGGTCTGTCTGTCTGTCTGCCTGTTAGCAGGATTACGCAAAAGCTATGTGACAGATTTGGATGAAATTTTCACCAGAGGTGGTCCTTGGGCTAGAGAGAAGCCCATAACGTTTTGGTGATGATCAGAGAACGCATACCTCCACCAAGGCTCTTATCTTCTCACAGAGTGTTAGCAACAATACTCCAAAACTGCTGGATGGGTTTGAATGAAGTTTTTACCAGAGCTGGGGCCTCATGTACAAAGACTTGGGTGGATTTCCTACTGAAAGATGACGTACGTTTAAATCAAAAAAATGCCGTAAGCAAAAAAAAATCCAGCTGTATGAAACTGTCCATACGCAGGAATCCAAGCACATTTCCTTTCTGCTTGAAATTAAACGCACTTGAGGAAATACCGGACTCCTCCCTTGACATGCCTCCATTTGAATATGCAGGTAGATGCAAATAGGTATGCAAAGATATATACAAGCCCAGCACGTTTGATTCTCCTGTATCCACAATCAAAAATAATGGATTTAATGGAATTTCACAGAATGTGAGTTGGAGGTGCTTCTGTAGGAGGTAGTGGCATGTAAAAACATTTTGTTTGGCAAGCTGTCCTTCGGCATTAGTGCCAGATACAGGTAATTCAATAGCCTGCTCACAGCCTTATAAGATTAGTTTATTGTTTCATTTATTCAGACAGGAATAAGAAGGAGAAGTTGTTTTTTTTTTTTGACATATTGACTGACATCTGCAGTTGTCCTCAGAAGTGTCAGCTGATCACTGTGATTTGGAGCATGTATAGTTCAGTGGTTATAGTGCTAGATTTCAAAGTCAAAGGTTGCAGGTATGAGACCAGCTGTGAGCTCTTTTAGCGACCACAATGGAAATAAGTGTGTGCACTTTCTTGTGCCATCCCATTGTTTTTAGATGTATGTTGTATCTTTTATACAATGTTATTTTAAACGATGAATCAATCAATCAATCAATCAATTTGATTGACTGATTGATCTGCAGGTTAGGTTAATTGGAGACTCTAAAGTGGCCCTAGGTGTGAATGTGTGTGTGAATGGTTAAGGGATAGCGCCGTATCGTGGCTGCTTCATCCATCCAGGTGGTGGATGATCCTCAATTTCCCCTCTGGGGATCAATAAAGTATACTAAATCTAAAATCTAAAAAAATTTGTGACCAGCTGGGTGGATCGGTTGGTTGAAGGAAAACAGTCATGAAAAAGAAAACAATATGAACCTATTTAGTGGCCAGCCACAGTCACCTGTCAGTTGAAAGCAGATCATATTAGATTTAGCAAGTACATATTTTATGTCCAAAATGCAAATCTCATCCTTTATAGTTATATACAACTTACATGGATTACGCACACTACTATTGTAAATGAATGAAGTGCGCCGGGGAACAGGTGAGACTGCTGCATTTCAAACTTTACGCATATGTTTATTGACATAACTACTGTACAGACAGAGACAGTTGGGGACTTGGTAGAATGCTGTCAAACTTAGTTTAACCAGCAAAAAAAGAAAGTCACTTACTCAAATCACTGAGTTGTAATAAAGCCTTGAAGACAGGATGATATTTGGGGTGCACAGGCACGTTCCACAAGGACTGCCCGTTGAAACCTAAACTGGCTCATCCTGAGCCAGAAAATCTTCTGTCTCTATATACTCTTTCTCTTCTCACTGCACAGTTTGCAATATCCTCTAATCCTCTGTTGTTAGAGGCATTTTTTGCACTTCTTTGTGCTTGCTTTTATATCCACTCATCTAATTGTGCACACTTGGATGTTTGTTTATCATGTGTCTCTGGTGTGTACAATCATTTTCACGTCGTTATCAGTCTCCCAACATCACCTCTAAGTGTCACCAATGGACCAATAACAGTAGAAACGTATGTATGCCAGTCATGAAGTTGACTGGCATACATATGCCGTGCATGACCGTGCATGCCGTGCATGCCGTGCATGACCGAAATGACCGTGCATATTTCCACGGTCATTTCATTCTTGATACCAAAGGACATACGCCATGTTTTTGTGCGTAAGTACCCTTTGTACATAAGGCCCCTGATCCTTGGGCTAGAGCAGAACCCATTACATTCTGGTGATGATCCGAGAACGCATACCTCCACCAAGGCTTTTAACTTCTCACAGTGTGTTAGCAAGAATCCTCCAAAACTACTGTTTAGATTTTGATGCAATTTTCACCAGAACTGGCTTGTGGCCTACACACAAACCCATTACATTTTGGAGGTGATCCATGAGGAATGGGAGGAGCCTTGGCAGAGGTATGCACTCTCTGAGTGCTTTTCTAGTTCTTAACTATGGAATGTGTGTGTTATCATTTGTACAGCAGTTTAGTCAATGGAGGTTCTTTTTAAATGTGCTATATAAATAAAGTTGACTTGTTTGACATTCTTTTCTCTCAGAAAACTGCCTCCTGGCTCCACTGGGAGAATGGAGCGAGTGGAGCGTCTGCCTCCGTGATGGCGTCACCTGTGGGTTCAGGAGGGGTAAGCAGACCAGGGTCCGGGCAGGGGGCCAGTCTGATAGAACACCCGGAGAGAATGCCACGGTCCACTGTCCTTCACACAGCGAGACAAGAAGGTGCAGAATGAAGAAAAAATGTTCCACAGGTGAGAACTGACATGAATAGTCAGTGGGTGTAAAGTAAGGGGGAGCTGATGGATTTGGCTGTTTATGAATTTAAAATCAAACTACAGCTCACACATGCTTCTAATAAGCCCAGTCTGATATAACCAATCACTTAGCTACTTTATTTACTGTAGTGGACTGCCAACATCTGTGGGATCCCTGCGGAGTTGGATTTTGTATGAAGTGCCATGTTGCTGACACACTTGTGCACTTTATAATGCCAAGTTGGGGAGGTTAAAAAATTCCAACATGTGCTACTTCTTATTAACACTTGTAAAGTTGACGATAACAGTTTTCTTCTTTCGTGAAGGGGTGTTTGCAGTTTAAATAAACCAGGAGGAAAACGTTCATATTTCAGTTTTGGTGTCATGTCGACCTGCTTTGAACAATTAGTGTGATTAGCGATGATCCTGTTATCCCCAGCACAACAGAAAAAAAACAAGATTTTTTAGGTTTCTTTCTGTGTTTCCATTCAAAGATTAAATGTATTTCCTACTCGGTCATATGTCAGACAACAGTACTCCTCCCTACGGACCACCAATTATAAAGTAGTACATGCTGAATTTTCAGTCACTTTTTAACCTGATTTACACCAATATTTGTGATTTTTTTTGTCATATTTAAATTTTCCTAAGTGAAAAAATTAATGTGACTTTCAAATCTTGATGTGAATGGGCGTTTTTTTTTTTTTAGTGAAAAAAATTACAAAATTAAAAAGCTCTATTTTGGTCATGTTTGTAATATTAACTCCATTTTTGATTGAAAATGTGAGAAATTATTCTAACTTTTGCCATGTACTAGTATGATTTCTAATATCTTTCACTGTTATCGGTCTCTTGAATCGGTCTCTGAGCTCTGTCTCTAAGATATCAAGACATCAGTGTCTCATATAAGTTCCTGATATGAGTATCTAGTATCAGTTTCTGATATATTTTTCTGGTTCCAGGCATAGATATCGATTCCAGCATTGGGCTCTGGTATGGGTTTCTGGTCTGTGTTTTACATCCGTTCCAGTATTATAGCTAGTATTACTTCCAGTATCAGTTTATCAACTCCCTGTTTTGTGTCGGTTTCTGTAGTGTCTCTGGTATTGGTTCCTGGTATCAGTCTGTTATTACCGCCGCCAAGTAGGTCATGTAATTGGGGTGGTCTGTCTGTCTGTCTGTTAGCAGGGTTACCCAAAACGTACTGCATGGATTTGGATGAAATTTTCACCAGAGGTAGCCCTTGGGTCAAGGATGAACCCATTAAATTTTGGTGATGATCTGAGAGTGTATACCTCCACCAACGACCTTGTTTGTATTTGTGCAGCAGGATTACACAAAAATTACTGCATGGATTTGGATAAAATTTTCACCAGAGGTGGTCCTTGGCCTAGAGACGAACCCATAACATTTTGGTGATGATCCAAGAATGCGTACCTCCACCAAGGCTCTTATCTTCTCACAGTGTGTAAGCAACAATACTCCAAAACTACTGGATGGATTTGGATGAAATTTTCACCAGAGGTGGTCCTTGGGCTAGAAAGGAACCCATTACATATTGGTGATGATCCAAGAATGCATACCTCCACCATGGCTCTTATCTTCTCATAGAGTGTTAGCAAGAATCCTCCAAAACTACTGGATAGACTTTGATGCAATTTTCACCAGAACTGGCTAGTGGCCTACACACGAAACCATTACATTTTGGAGGTGATCCATGAGGAACGGAAGGAGCCTTGGTGGGGGTATGTGCTCTCTGAGTGCTTTTGTAGTTGGTTTCTGGAATCAGTTCCTGGTATTAGTCTCTGGTATCACTTCCTGTATCCTCTCTGGTATCAGCCACTGGTGTTGTTTCTGGCATCAGTGTCTGGTATCTATCTCTGGTGTTAGTTATTGGTATCGTCTCTGGAATCAGTCTCTGGTACCGGTTCCTGTATTATCTCTGGTATAGGTCTCTGATATTAGATTCTGTATCCTCTCTGGTATCAGTTCTGGTATTGTGCTCTGGTATCAGTTTCTGGTCTCTGTGTTTGGCATCAGTTCCAGTATCATCTCTAGTATTAGTTCCATTATCAGTGTACCATCTCTATTTTGTAGTGGCTTCTATAGCATCTCTAGCATTGATTCCTGATATCAGTCTGTTATTTGTCTCTGGAATCAATCTCTAATATCAGTTCCTGTACCCTCTCTAGTATTGATTATTGGTGTTGTGTCTGGCATCAGTGTCTGATATTGATCTCTGGTATTGGTTACGAGTATCATCTCTGGAATCAGTCTCTGGTAAGGGTTCCTGTATCATCTCTGGTAATGGTCTCGGGCATCAATTCCTGTATGTGTGGTATCAGTTATTGTGTTACTGATCTATTGTGTTACTGATCTACAGTATGTTTAGTATTGGTTGTGGTTAACAGTCTCTGGTTTCAGTTGCTGGTGTCGTCTCTAGCATCAGTGTCTGGAATCAATCTCTGGTATTGGTTGCTGCTATCAGTCTCTGGTGTTGGTTATTGGTATCATTTCTGGAATCAGTCTCTGGTACCATTTCCTGTATCATCTCTGATATTGATCTTGGGTATCAGTTCCTGTATCGTCTCTGGTATCAGTGTGTTTGGTATTGGTTATTGGTAACAGTCTCTGGCATCTGGAATCAATCTCTGGTATTGGTTACTGGTATCATTTCTGGAATCAGTCCCTTTTACCCGTTTCTGTATCCTCTCTAGTACTGGTTATTGGTGTTGTGTCTGGCATCAGTGTCTGGTATTGATCTCTGGTATTGGTTACTGGTATTGGTCTCTTGTATGGGTTTCTGGTGTCTCTGGTATTGGTCTTGGGTATCAGTTCCTGTATCGTCTCTGGTGTTTGGTTTTGGTTATTGGTAACACATTCTGGTTTCAGTTGCTGGTGTCGTCTCTAGCATCAGTGTCTAGAATCAATCTCTGGTATTGGTTGCTACTATCGACCTCTGGTATTGGTTATTGCTATCATTTCTGGAATCAGTCTGTGGTACCGGTTCCTGTATCATCTCTAATATTGATCTTGGGTATCAGGTCCTGTATTGTATCAGTGTTTGGCACTGGTTGCTAGGATCGGTTACTGGTATTAGTACTTAGTATGTCAAGGACAACCTCTGACCAGCAGAAATGACAGACAAACCAGCATGGGGGCTGAACACAAAATGAGCCGTGAGAGACTGAAAACTTGCAGAGAAACACGGGAACAGAAGTCAGAGGGGAATCCATGAAATGACGCCACACCAAATGAACCAGACAAGGACATACATGGGGAAACAGATGATCAGGGGAAACATGAGACAGCTGGGAATAGTCATCAGGGATAAATCAGCAACGCATGGGGAGAAGTGGCTAAGACTATGGAAGACATGAGGGACTGAAAATGATAGAAAAGGGAGTACAGGGAACACATACACAGGAAACTTGTACAGATGACCAAGGCAGGACATAGAACCACACTAGTTGGTAATGGGGACCACATGACAGACTGAGGACCGGGGAAGGCAACAACAATCACAAAGGACCCAGGGGAGACACAGAAGGCAAAACAGGTAAATAATCATAATAATAACAAACTGTGGGCATGATCCTAAGACACTGCCTAAACCATGACATAGTATTGGTTACATTTACTAAAGTAAATACACTCAGGTATCATGCCTTTACAGTTTAATGAGGCTGTGACGCAGGTGTAGTGTGGCCGACTACTGATGGGAGGGTCAGGGGTTTGATTCCCGCTCTGTCTGCAGTCTGCAGTTGAAGTGTCCTTGAGCAAGACACTGAACCCCCAGTTGCTCCTGGTGGGTCAGGCCAGCGTCTGTATATGGCAGCTCCACCACCATCAGTGTGTGAATGGGTGTATAGTAGGATCTGTAAAGTGCTTTGGTCATCAAGAGATGAGAAAAGGCGCTATGTAAGAGAACGCCATTTAAAAATGCTGCACTGCCACACTATCAAAATTTCCTTTGGGAATTTTATAGACTTGTTACTTTGCTTCATATGTGCTCAGGTGACAAGGTCCAGTCTTTTTTCCCACCAAGTTGTCTTTGTTTCAGATTGTGCAGAAAGCCTTAAAACAACTGCCAAATCTCTCTATATATACTGTACACATTTTCATTGGCAGGAAACTCATTTGAAATATAGAGTTCATTTGTTATTCTTGTGATTTCTGTGTTTGAATCACTGCAGCACAGTTTTGGAAGTTTTGTTTATGGCAAAGGAAAGAGGAGATAAATATGGAGATTTTCCGGAAAAAGCATGCAGTGGAACAAGTTAAACTCTGTGAGGAAAAACCACTTCCTAAAATGTTTGTTTTATCATAATGAGAAAGGGAAAAATCTGTCAGTGGAGATTCCTTCAAGGGAGAAAAAAAGAATTATGTAATTGTTCAAAAGTGTACTGTTTATAATTATTTTTGATTGATTACGCTGTTGGAGGACCATCATAGGACATTTGTGATGCCGTGTAAATATCATCAGAAATTCATCTACCAGCTATAACTGAGGATTTTTTTTTAAAAAGATAAATGAATAAAAAGCATTATTCCAAAAAGAGCAACATTTTGTGTCAAAGTAAATCAGCTCCCGACTTGTGTTTATCTAAATATCAACCTGACTGCTCCACATAAATATTACATCTTAAAACACCACAACCCCTTGTCCACATCAGAGGTTATGTGTTTATGCTTGTTCTATTCAAAAATAGCCTGTCCTCATTTACAGTAAATACAGATATAGGAGCAACCATGCACAGGACTTAATGCCCATAATATGTCCAAATGGATACGACCCACACATTTCAAGATTAATAGAGGGTAAGTAATTGGAAAAAATCAGGAAAGTAAGTCATAAGTGGAGTGCAGGCTGTGTTATGCCTTAACATTCATCCATCATAATTATCCTATGAATGCAGGGGGAAAACAAGGAAAAATCAGTGTAAAACATTTAGAACAAAGGGTAAAAAAGTGGGAGAAACAGGATAAATAAGGGGTAATTACTGGGGTGCAGACTGTATAATGCCTTGACTTTCATATGGCATAATTACCAATAAACAGGGAAACTACAGATTAAAAAAAATGTGGAAAAACAGGGTAAAGGCATGTAGCGTGGCATGAAAACGATCAGCCTGTGGTACTGCTGAGGTGTTATGAAGGCCCAGGTTGCTTTGATAGTGACCTTCAGCTTGTCTGCATTGTTGGGTCTGGTGTCGTTCATCTTCCTCTTGACAATACTCCATAGACTCTCCATGGGGTTTATGTAGGAGAGGAGAGTTTGCTGGTCAGTCAAGCACAGTGATAAAATGGTCATTAAACCAGATATCGGTACTTATGGCAGTGTGGGCAGGTGCCAAGTCCTGCTGGAAAATGAAATCAGCATCTTCATAAAGCTTGTCAGTAGAGGAAAGCATTAAATGCTCTAAAATTTCCTGGTAGACAGCTCCACTGACTTTGGACTTGATAAAACACAGTGGACAAACATCATCAGATGACATGGCTCCCCAAATCATCATTGACTGTGGAAACTTCACACTGGACTTCAAGCAACGTGGATTCTGTGCTTCTCCACTCTTCCTCCAGACTCTGGGACCTTGACTTCCAAATGACAAGACTTGGCACCTGATTTTAATGCAGTGCCGCCTGAGGGATTGAAGGTCACAGGATTGAAGGTTTTTGGCCTTGCTGCTTACATGCAGAAATGTCTTGAGATTATCTGAATTTTTTGATTATATTATGGACTGTAGATGATGAAATCCCAAAATTTCTTGCAATTGTACATTGATTAATGTTATTTTTAAACTGTTGCATTATTTGTCTACTAGGGGTGGGTTCAAAAGATCGATTCTGCAATTCAAATCAATTCACATTTGACTGAGCTGATATTGATTCACAAAATCTGCAGATTGATCTTTTAATATAATGCCTTTACATCTGTGAAACACAAAACGCAAGCGGCCGGCTGAAGTCTCGCAAGATTGAACAATCGCGTGAGAGTTCCCTGCACCGCACGCTCACATCTTTACTTCTGTGTTTGCATGAGTGGAGATGCCGATGTGTGTGATTTGTCGCTTAATTTATGAACAAAAGTCACCGCTAAAGGCTGTGCTTGACAGTTTCCGAATATTTTTCAAAAAGCGGGGATAAACTCTTTTGTACTACGTGCAGCGTTGTGTTGGATCATTACCAAAAGTCAACGATTGATAAACACTTTTCAAACGGAAAACACACATAAAATGGGCAACAGACAAGACAGAGAGAGAGACTGTTGCAGCTGCCGGGGTAAGTAAAATATTGTTGTTTTAAACATTTGTGTCGTAAATTAATAATTCAGCCAGCATGATGGTGTTTTCTTTTACAAACGATGAATACAGTAGTTAACTGTTGGTTAAGAGATGTAAATAAATGCAGAATGAAGGTATATTTTATGAGATTAGAATTTAATGACAATGTTGGATGTGTTTTTAGTCAGGACTTCATGACAGAGGCAGCTGCCTTCAAGTAATGTTTGTACTGAATGACACATTTAATTTTGGACTTCTAGCGCTTCAGAGATTTGAAGATGATGATGATAATAATAATAATAATCCCCCCACCGATCGCCACCTTATCATGGGGGAAGGGGGGGGATTGTGTGCCCTTGTGATCCCAGGAGCTATGTTGTCTGGGGAAATTTGCCTCTGGTAGGGTCTCCCAAGACAAACTGGTCCTGGGTGAAGGGCCAGACTAAGAGTGAGCCAATAGACTCCCATGATGAATAAAAAATCAAGGATTCAGTGTACCCCGTCTGGTATGGGGTTACCAGGGCCCTGCCATTGACTGGGGTGCTGGAGAGTGCTCCTCCTGGAGACTCCATTGTCCTACTGGGGGACTTCAATGCACATGTGGGCAAGGACAGTGAAACCTGGAGGGGCGTGATTGGGAGGAACAGCCTGCCCGATTGGAACCTGAATGGTGTTCAGTTATTGGACTTCTGTACCAACCACAATTTGACCATAATGAACACCATGTTCAGGCATAAGGGTGTCCATATGTGCACCTGGGACCAGGGAACCTTAGGTCGCAAGTCGATGATCAATTTTATTATCGTGTCATCAGACCTGCAACCATATGTCATGGACACTTGGGTAAGGAGAGGTGCAGAGCTGTCAACTAATCACCATCTGGTGGTGAGTTGGATCCGATGGCAGGGGTGGACGCCACTCAGACCCGATAGACCTAAATGTATAGTAAGGGTGTGCTGAGAACATCTGGATGAGACCCCTGTCTAAGAGGTCTTCAACTCCCACCTCTGGAAGAACTTCAACCACATTTCGAGGGAGTCTGGAGATATGTAGTCTGAATGGGCCATGTTCTCCACCTCCATTGATGAAGCAGCTGCCCAGAGCTGTGGCCGCAAGGTTGTTGGTGCATCTCGTGGTGGCAACCCCCGAACCAAGTGCTGGACAGCATTGGTGAGGGGGGCTTTCAAGCTGAAGAAGGAGTCCTAGCAAGCTTGGTTGGCTTGTGGGACTCCCGAAGCAGCTGAGGTATACCGACAGGTATGCAGCTCAGGTGGTTGATGAAGCAAAAATTTGGGTGTGGGACGAGTTTGGTGAGGCCATGGAACAAGACTTTCGGTCGGCCTTGAGGAGATTCTAGCAAACTGTCCGGCGGCTCAAGAGGGGGAAGCAGCTCCCTGTCCACACCGTGTATGGTGTGGATTGGGCACTGCTGACTTCGACTGGGGACATCATCGAACGGTGGAAGGAATACTTCGAGGATCTCCTCAATCCCACTGACACCTTCCCTCTGTCCACAGCTTGAGGACAGAGGGACAACTCGCCCATCACAGGGGCTGAGGTCACCGAAGTGGTTAAAAAACTCTTTGGTGGCTGGGCCCCAGGAGTGCACAACATTCGCCATGAGTACCTCAAGGCCCTGGATGTTGTGGGGCTGTCATGGTTGACACGCCACTGTAACATTATGTGGAGGTCGGGGACAGTGCCTTTGGCATGGCAAACTGGGGTGGTGGTTCCTCTTTTTAAAAAGGAGGACTGGAGGGTGTGTTCCAACTTTAGGGTGATCACACTTCTCATCCTCCCTGGGAAGGTCTATGCCAGGGTACTGGAGAGGAGAGTCTGGCCACTGGTCAAACCTCTGATTCAGGAGGAGCAATGGGGCTTTTGTCCTGACCATGGCACATCAGACCAGCTCTTTACCCTCTCAAGAGTCCTTGAGGGTTTGTGGGAGTTTGCCCAACATGTGTTTTATGGATTTGGAGAAAGCATTCAACCACGTCCCTCGTGGTCTCTTGTGGGGGGTTCTGCGGGAGTATGGGCTATCGGGCTTGCTGTTACAAGCTATCCGGTCCCTATACAACTGTTGCAAGAGTTTGGTTCGTATTGCCAACACCCAGTCGAACTCGTTTCTAGTGAGAGTTGGGCTCCACCAGGGCTGCCCTTTGTCACCAATCCTGTTCATAATTTTTATGGACAGGATTTCTAGGTGCAGCCCAGGAATGGAGGATGCCATGTTTGGTGACCACAGGATCTCAACTCTGCTGTTTACAGATGATGTCATCCTGCTGGCTTCATCAAGCAATGACCTATAAGTTTTGCTGGGATGGTTTGCTACTAAGTGTGAAGCGGCTGGGATGAGAATCAGCACCTCTAAGTCCGAGTCCATGGTCCTCAGCTGGAAAAGGGTGGATTGTCCTCTCCAGGTTTGGGACAAGCTCGTGCCCCAAGTGGAGGAGTTTAAGCATCTCGGGGTCTCATTCACTAGTGAGGGGAGAATGGAGTGAGAGATTAACAGATGGATCGGAACAGCATCTGCAGTAATGCTGATGTTGTACTGGTCTGTTGTGATGAAGAGGGAGCTGAGCTCCAAAGCAAAGCTATCGATTTACCGCTCAATCTACATTCCTACCCTCCCCTATGGTCATGAGCTTTGGGTAATGACCAAAACAACGAGATCGCAGATACAAGTGGCTGAAATGAGCTTTCTCCGTAGGATTGCTGGACTCACCCTGAGAGATAGAGTGAGGAGCTCAGTCATCCGGGAGAGGCTCAGAGTAGAACTGCTCCTTCTCCACATTGAAAGGAGCGAGTTGAGGTGATTTGGGCATCTGATCAGGATGCCTCCTGGACGCCTCCCACTTGAGGTGTTTCAGGCACGTCCCACTGGGAGGAGGCCCCGGGGCAGACCCAGGGCATGCTGGAGAGACTACATGTCCCAGCTGGCCTGGGAACGTCTTGGTATCCTCTCTGAAGAACTGGAGCAGGTGGCCAGGGAGAGGGAAGTCTGGACTTCTCTGGTTGAGCTGCTGCCTCTGCGACCAGGACCTCCGGAAAAGTGGTAGAAGATGGATGGATGGATAATAATAATAATAAGGTAGACGATGGATGGATAATCACAATCAAATAAAAATGGCAGAATTAATCAAGGCTGCAGTACAACGTGCCATTTTTACTCAATAGAACTAAACTGAAATAATCAAATTCTTCCCAGGAAATGAACTGAAACCCTTTTCAAAAACTGAAAGTTAATTTTTAATTAAAATATAAACAACAAAAAATAAAAGAAACTAAATTATTAAACACTACTGTTTTGTGGGGATTTAAAAATATGATTATTAATTTTACTTTGAAATATATTCTCCTTTTCATATCCCCTTAAGATCTGTGAAGACTGGGTTTCCACTCCAAGATCCGTCCTGCATTGAGACCTTCTGAAGGGAAAAGGTTGTCAGAGGAGGAGCCATCCCTGCTACATTGTGGATTTCAGCACAGAAGACCTCAAATTTTTCAGGGGTCTTAGTTTTCAAATTCAAGATTCAAGAAGGTGCTGCTATCACCACTCCCCTCCTGGACCCGCTGCAGTTCGCCTACAGAGCCAACAGGTCTGTGGACGACACAGTCAACCTGGCCCTCCACTCCATCCTGCAGCACCTGGACTCCCCGGGAACCTACGTCAGGATCCTGTTTGTGGACTTCAGCTCTGCATTCAATACCATCCGCCCCGCTCTGCTCCAGGACAAGCTGTCCCTGCTCAACGTGCCTGACTCCCTCTGCAGGTGGATCACCGACTTCCTGACGGACCGAAGGCAGCATGTGCGGCTGGGAAAGACTGTCTTGGACTCTGTCAGCATCAGCACCGGATCACCCCAGGGCTGTGTACTTTCCCCCTTGCTCTTCTCCCTGTACACCAACTCCTGCACCTCCAGCCACCAGTCTGTCAAGCTGATCAAGTTTGCGGACGACACCACCCTCATCGGGCTCATCTCCAACGGCGACGAGTCCGTCTACAGGAGAGAGGTGGCCCGGCTGGCGTCCTGGTGCAGCCACAACAACCTGCAGCTGAACGCTGTGGAGACAGTGGAGATGATCGTGGACTTCAGAAAAGTCTCAGCCCCTCTGCCCCCCCCCTTACCCTCACAGACTCTCCCATCACCACTGTGGATTCCTTCCGCTTCCTGGGCACCACCATCACCCGGGACCTCAAGTGGGGGCCCGACCATCAGCTCCCTCATCAAAAAGGCCCAGCAGAGGATGTTCTTCCTGCGGCAGCTGAGGAAGCTCAAGCTACCCACCAAGATGTTGATGCAGTTCTACACGGCCATCATCGAGTCCATCCTCACCACCTCCATCACCGTGTGGTATGCAGGAGCCACCGCCAGGGACAGACTAAGACTGCAGCGCGTTGTGCGCGCTGCTGAGAAGGTGATCGGCTGCAAGCTCCCATCCCTCCAGGACCTGTACATCTCCAGGACCCAGAGGCGTGCAGGTCGGATCATAGCCGGATCATAGCCGACCCTTCACACCCTGGACACGCACTGTTTGCCCCCCTCCCCTCAGGCAGAAGACTTCGGTCCATTCAGACTAAAACCTCCCACTACATGAACAGCTTCTTCCCCTCTGCCATCAGACTGCTGAACACTAAGTGACTTATTAGACTCTCGTGCACTATGTACAGCAGCTCAACTGGACTCATGACAATTATCACTGTTTTCTTTTTGCACTATTGACTGCACTATGTGGAACTCCACAATATCTGCTGCTTGTTAATATATTTAAAAATTGCATAGATTAGTATTACTTATTCATATTCTACCTTTTATTGCATGCATAGTTTTTTATCTTTAGTGCTACTCCATGTTTAATGTTGCAGCATTGCACCGAGACAAATTCCTAGTTTGTGTACTACATGAACAATGGCAATAAATCTCATTCTGATTCTGATTCTGATTCTATAATTTTCTCTCTACTCTAATATGCATTCAATGCAATTTATAATAGCAGTAATAGCTAATTCTTTTATTTATCTTTTTTATTTAAGTTCTCAGCAAGAATACAATGTTGGTAATTTTTTGTCAATTTTACTAAGCATTTAATTCTAACTAAATCACTGTTTAACAGGACATTTTTGGTAATCCTGTGCTTTTCTTGTGGTGTTATATAGAATAGAATGGAATGGAACAGAACAGAATAGCAGAGGGAAAAGCAGCTACTTTAAAATCTGTACTGCCTCATACAACTTTCAGTGCAAAAACCTCTAAAAAATGTTACAACTTTTAGCGCAACTTTTTGGAAAAGCTCCCACAAATTCAGGCTTTTTGAGCAGCAACAATCACAAAAACAGCCAGCGAAATCCTGGAGGGACTGAAATACAGTGAGATTATGTATTCATGCTTCATGCATGAATTTGTTTACTTACTCTGGGTTGTTAACTTGACACTACACACCCTTTTCAGTAAAGAAAGCACTTGTTAGCACTTTGTGAAATCACAAGTTAAATAATAAAAAGTGCATTATTGTAACTGATTTTCAGTTCTTTCTGTGATAATTTATGTATTAAAGTTAAAGTATTCCTGGTACAATTTGCAGCATTAGGTCTCTAAGAATTTTTTTTTCCTGAAAAAAAAATAGGTATTAAAAATGTAATTTCCCTGATCGAACTGAATTTGAATTGAATCGATTCAGAACCTCAAGAATCGAATCAATTCTGGAAATTAGTGATGATTCCCAGCCCTATTGTCCACACAGTTGTCCACAAAGTGGTGAACCTCGCCCCATCCTTGCTTATAGAATGACTGAGCCATTCAGGGATGCTCCATTTTTACTCGATCATGACACTCGCCTGTTTCCAATTAGCCTGTTAACCTGTGGAATGCTCCAACAAGAGCACTTTGAGGCGAGTGCAATATCCCCCATCTCCGTTTTCTTTAAAGATCCCAATACTTACTGACGGAAAGCAGTTTTCAACTTTTCAATATAATTACTGTGGCAGAACCAAAAAATGATAAGCCCATCATCCACAAATATACAACAAAGTATACAATCCATAGCTATAGGGCAGGATCCCAAGGTGAACCTGTGCAGCAAGTATGGTGACTCGAGAGAGCTTTACACATTCTGTAGTAAAAGATCATAGGGAGTGCCAACCTTGACCTTTGACCTTTTGACCACAAACCTGTAGTCAGAGATTATGGTCTCAGAATGAATCTGTGTACCAGGTTTGGTGACCCTAGCTTTCTTTGTTGTTGAGATATAGTTTATAAGCCATAATAATAATAAAAAATAATAATACATCAAATTTACATAGTGCTTTTCATAGACACTCAAAGGTGCTTTACAATGGATACATTATTCATTCATTCCACAGACAATGATAATGGTAAGCTACTACTGTACCCACAGCTGCCCTGGGGCAGACTGATGGAAACGTGGCTGCCAATCCGTGCAGTGGCTGCACTTCCTCCATGTCATGAGGAAAGATAACCTGGACCAGAAGCTGGTGCTGGCCTTCTACCACTGCTCAGTGGAGAGCGTGCTCAACTACTGTCTGGGTGTGCGGTACGCCAGCTCCACAGCCGAGAACAGGAAGGCTGTGCAGAGGGTCATCAACACCGCCCAAAAAAATCATCAGCGGCCCGCTGTCCTCCCTGGAGGACATCTCCAGATCCTTCTGTCTCAAAAGGATCAAGGCCATCACAGGAAACCCCTCACATCCCGCCTACCACCTGTTTGACCTGCTCCCCTCTGGACAACGGTTCAGATCAATCAGGTCCCATACCTTCAGACTGACAAACAGTTTCTTTCCTTGTGCCATCCGAACTGCAGTCAGACACCTCACACCCCTCCCTCCGAATGCTCACATGCACAGAACTGAGGACACAGTTCTTTGCACTGAAGCAGAGCTCTTTGCTCTGAAGCGAACACAGGAGCACCGTGCTCTGAAGCTAACACAGGAGCACTATGCTCTGAAGCTCACACAGGAACATTGTATACGGGATAACTCAGGAATTTTAACCTCAAATGGTAACATGGAAACCTTGAACTCGGGAGATGGTAACATAGACATTTTAACCTTGAGAAGTGATAACATAGACACTTTTACCTCAGGGGGTGTTAACATAGACACCTCAACCTCGGGAGGTGATAACATAAACATTTAATTTCAGAGGAAGATAACATGGACAAATTAACTTCAGGAGATGATACCACAGACATCTCAACCTCAGGAGATGATAACATTGACGTTTTAAACTCTGAGGCAAACACAGGAGCTACAGGCTTGGAATGCAACACAGGAGCTCCCTGCTCTAAAGCTAGCACAAGAGTCCCCTGCGCTGGAGCTACCGCAGGAGTACTCTGCTCTGAAGCTAACACAGGAGCTCTCTGCTAGAAAGCGAACGCAGGAGCATAATACTCAGGAAAAAGTGACACGAAAACATTACTCCCAGAAACTTCAACCTCAAAGGGTGACAACAAAAAACTCTTCAGCTCAGGAAGTGAAAGTATAACACCTTTAAACTCAGGGGATAACATTTGAGCCCTTTGCTCAAAAGAAAACAACATGGAGGTTTCAGACTCAGAAGGGAGCATTGGGGACCTTTGCTTTGGAGACCACAAAGGAGCCCTTTGCCTTGGGGACAACCATATGGGAATTTTAAACCTCATAATAGCTTCTGACTCAGACAGCCACATAGACACCTTATGCACTGGAAATAATACAGAACCTCTGAGCTTAGAGGCAAACACAGGAGATCTTAAAGCAGATACAGGAAACAGAGGCATTTCTAGCTCAGGGGATACAAATGCAGAAATCTCTTGCTCAGGAAAAACAGATGCAGAAATCTCTGGCTCAGGAAAAATAGATGCAGAAATTTCTGGCACAGGGGACATGGATGCAGAAATTTATGACACGGGACACACATGCAGAAATCTCTACACTGCGTTCCAAGTTATATATGCAAATAGGATTTTAGTGTCATAAACATTCAGTTTTTCATTTTTCAATTAAACTCATGGATGGTATTGTGTCTCAGGGCTCTTTGGATCACTGATATCAATCTCGGACACCTTTCATAATTAGTTTGCCAGGTGAGCCCATTTAAAGGAAAACTTTTTTAAGAAGGATGTTCCACATTATTAAGCATGCCACGGGTTTCAAGCAATATGGGAAAGAAAAAGGATCTCATTCATTTATTCATCTTCTTCCGCTTAATCCTTTTTGGGTCGCTGGGGGGCTGGAGCCTATCCCAGCATCTTTGGGTGAGAGGCAGGGTACACCCTGGACAGATCGCCAGTCCATCACAGGGCTAACACAGAGAGACAGACAACCATTCACTCTCACAGTCATACCTAAGGACAATTTAGAATCCCCAGTTTTGATGCCAATTAAACTAACTTGCATGTTTTTGGCATGTGGGAGGAAACCGGAGAAATCCCAGAGTAAACCCATGCAAACACGGGGAGAACATGCAAACTCCACACAGATCACTGTTGGTTGGGGGCTGGGACAGAACCCAGGATCCCCCGGCCAAGGGTGAGTTGCTGTGCTGCCACAGTGCTAACCACTGCGCCACTGCACTGGATCTCTGCTGTCAAAAGGTGTCAAATAGTGCAATGCCTTGGACAAGGTGTGAAAACATTGGATATTTCACAAAAATTTAAGCATGATCACCGTACTGTGAAGAAATTTGTGGCTGATTCAGAGCACAGATGGGATCGTGCAGATAAAGGCAAAATGAGGATGGTTTCTGACAGACAAATTCATCGGATTAAGAGAGCAGCTGCTAAAAGGCCATTACAAAGCATCAAGCAGGTATTTGAAACTGCCGGTGCCTCTGGAGTCCTATGAACCTCAAGGTGTAGGATCCTCCAGATGCTTGCAGTTGTGCATAAACCTACTATTCAGCCACCTCTAACAAATGCTCACAAGCAGAAATAATTGTAGTGGGCCCAGAAATACATGAAGACTAATTTTAAAACAGTTGTTTACTAATGAGTGCTGTGCAACTCTGGATGGTCCAGATGGATGGAGCAGTGGATGGTTGGTGGATGGCCACCATGTCCTAACAAGGCTGCGATGTCAGCAAGGAGGTGGCAGAGTCATATTTTGGGCCGGAATCATGGGGAGAGACCTGGTAGGCCCCTTTAGGCCCCTTTAAGGGTATTGGTAGACCTGGACTACCAGCTATACTGACTTTGGCAAAGTATATAGAGTTTCTGACTGACCACTTTCTTCCATGGTACAAAAAGAAGAACCGTGTCTTCTGTAGCAAAATTATCTTCGTGCATGACAATGCACTATCTCATGCTGCAAAGAACACCTGTGTGCCATTGGCTGCTATGGGCATAAAAGGAGAGACACTCAGGATGTGGCCCCCATCCTCCCATGACCTCAACCCTACTGAGAATCTTTGGAGCATCCTCAAGCAAAAGATCTATGAGGGTGGGAGGCAGTTCACATGGAAACAGTAGCTGTGGGAGGCTATTCTGACATCTTGCAGAGAAATTCAAGCTGAAACTCTCCAAAATTCACAAGTTCAAGAATTGTGAGGGTTATGTCAAAGAAGGGGTCCTATGTTAATGTATAACTTGGCATGTTAAGATGTTTTTAATTGAAACAATTTTTGATTGAAATATGACCTCTTAATGATACAAATTCAACAAATGACCATTTTCAGTTCTTTATAATCAACAAAATGTTTTGAAACTCTGTTGTGCATAATAATTTGGAACAGGGCATTTTGAGGTTTTTTTTATTTTTGAAAAAAAAAGTTATCATTGGCAGTTTTTTTAATAAAATTTGAATTATGCTGTAACGGCTGATGACTTGAAAATTATACTGACTGTCATTTTCATCGACTATTTAGGAAAATCAGAGACAAATATCATTTGCATAATAATTTGGAATGTGATGTAGTTCTGGAGACACAGACGCTGGGGTCTTTGACTCAGGGGACACCGATACCGAATCTTTTAGCTCAGGTGCACCAGGTGCAGAAATTTCTGTTTTGAGACCCACAGATGCAGAAATTTCTGGTTCATGATATATAAATACAGAAATTTCTGGTTCACGACACACAGATGCAGAAACTTCTGGATCAAAACACACAGATGCAGACATTTCTGGTTCAAAACACACGGATGCAGAAATTTCTGGTTTAAAACACACAACTGCAGAAATTTCTGGTGGAGGACACACAGATGCAGAAGTTTCTGGTTCAAAACACACAGATACAGAAATTGCTTGTTCTGGACACACAAATGCAGAAATCTGGGGTCATGAGACACAAAAGCAAAACCCTCTGGCACAGGTAACACAGATGCAGAAACTTCTGGCACAGAAAACACAGATAGAGAAAGTCCTGGTTCAGGACACACAAATGTAGAATTTTCTGGTTCAGGACACTAATGCTGAAATTTTAGGTTCAGAACACACTAATGCAGACATTTCTGGTTCACAAACAGATGGCAGAAGAGTTGTTAGTTCTGTAGCAGATGACTGAGGCACACAGCCTTCAGAAACAGCAGACAGGTGCATGCTGGACTCCAAAATGGCAGATGGTGGTGTGCCGACCTCTGGCACCATGACAGGTCTCAACAAAACTGGCTGATCTGTGGCAACCTCAGATGTAACATGCAGCTCAGTGATCCCAAGCAGCAGTGGCAGCACACTCTCGAGCCCTGACACACGGGGATCCACCCCGGCATGGCCACCTCAGCCAAGGGGAATGAATCTTCAACCGGGCTACTACCAGCCTCAATAGTGGAAGCCGGCGGAATAAGCAGCGGAAGCGCATCATCCTCAGGAACAAAGAATGGATGCGTCTCAGCACAAGACTTTGGAACTGATGACAGCCCCTCATCCTCTGATGTGAGAGCATACTCATCGGACTGCAGAAACTCTTTGAGGAAGGCAGGAAGGACCTCCCTCAGATGGGGCGTGATCGTGACGATCCGATGAGCGAGCCTCCATGTTGCATCCCTCACCTCCGCGACCTACCACTAGTCCAGACGCAGGCAAAGGCTATAGCACTTCTCCACCGCCCTGATGAGACCCTGCAGCCCCCAGTGGTGAGTGACGTCATCAGGCATAGTGTTCAGGGAAGTGGAAAGGCAGGTGAGAGTAAAGTAGTGGCAGTAGATGTTACAACAAAGCTTGGTGGTGAGAGTTCAGCAGTGGCAGTCGGCCGCTGCCAAGCCCTCCCACTGGGAACCAGGCAAGACCTATCATCTATTGGTGTTACGAAATGAAAAGGTACTTGCCTGTGTCCCTGCTCTGCTGCCACGGATAGTCCAGGTGAATCCCCCTGGGTGGCTTCGGATATCATCTGGTTGGAAGCTGCGGGAGTAGGGATGGAGCGATGGAAGGAACGGTGTCTCCTCGACTCATCCTTCCCCCCGGGGGCCCCGAATGCCTACTTGCAGCCGCGAAGCACTCTCCGCTCTGCCGAAGAGAGAACAGGTGGCCAGACAGCTGGCTCCAGCGAGGAGGGGGCAGCTGGTAATGGAGATAATGGAGGAAGCGCCAGCCTCCAAATCCAGAGGTGGGAGTGCAAACTTGGTTTAGCTGTCATCAAATTTGCTACTCCCCCCAAGCAATCCCAAGCGTCCTCCAGGGAAGAGCTGCTTCAAGCGGCAGCCACCAGATCATCCACAGCGGCCACCACCTCTCATTCATTGCGGTTCCACCTCCTCCTCCTCCTGCCGGGCTCGCTCGCTGGGTCCATGACTGGCTACGTCATTCTGTCAAAGTTCACCCCTCGGGGCAGAGAGCAGGACCCAGATGCAAAACGAGCATTCAACATTTTATTAGTAAACTCAAAAAACAGCTCAGAAGCTGGAACACAAAAATACTACACAGGCTTCAACTGACAGGCAAGAAATTCACTGGCTCGGAAGACAGGCAGAAGCGTATGTGAGACGCCAAGCAGACAAGTGACGCAGCACCCAACAGAGGGGCTGTGTCCTTTAAATAATACAGAAACAAATACCTGACAGGAGGAGGCGGAGCTAACATACACACAGAGGGAGACACAACATACGCAGGGGATCAGGGGAGACACGACCATGACAAACAATAACAGAATTGAATCCAGATCATAAATAATACTAATCAGAAGTGAGAATCAAAATCAAGAAACCAACAAACAATGGCTATGTTTACATGGACACAAGTAACCGGATTAAAAGCCTGATCGGAATAAAAATGCTTCATGTAAACACGGCAATCTGAATATTCTAACCCGATCACGCTCATTCGGATCAAAATTTCATTCCGATTGAGAGGGGTGGGTTATGCCGATTGTTAATCGGAATGGTGCGCATGAAAACACTTATTCCGAACGTAGGGCAGAAAATATGTTTACTGCACATGTCTGTACACCAGCCACACGTCGACGTGACGTATTTCCACCTTAGCAGCAGCTAGCGGAAAACATAGCGGGAGTAAAACAAAACTGGTCTGTATCGTCCTGCTGTCTCCCTCTGTTCGTCATATGCAGAAGTATGTACTTGTAGCTTCAAGAAGGGGATGAACAGACTCCACTTCCTGAGGAAGCTGAGATACTTCAACATGTGCAGCACGATGCTGGAGCTTTTCTACCAGACCGTTGTCGCCAGCGACATCTTCTTTGCTGCTGTCTGTTGGGGTAGCAGTATCAGAGCCAGTGACACCAACAGACTTGACAAGATTATCAAAAGGGCTGGCTCTGTAATTGGCCTCAGGCCAGAGACCTTTGAGACTGTGGTAGAGATAAGGACACTAAATAACCTGCAATCCATCATGGAAAATCCTGATCACCCCCTCCACCACACACTGGACAGACAGCGGAGCACTTTCTCTAGTAGACTACTACAGCTTTGCTGTCGAACGGCAAGGTACAGGAAATCTTTCCTGCCACATGCCATTTCACTGTATAATAACTCACTATGATGTTGTATTCTGGTCATAACTATACTGCCATACTGCACCTTACAGTCTAACTGGTACCTAACATTTCACTCTGCTCCTGATAGTCCTGCATTGTGCAATGGGTATGATTCATGTGTTTATACGGGTCACCATATATTCAGCTATGATGTATATAGGCTTTGATAGTCGTGTTAGTTTTACTTTCCATGGGTAATCTCTTTTTTTTTTCCCACCAGTGATTACCCTGTTTTTACTCTGCTTTTCCGGTAATTAACCTTTACTTATAGGCTGTGTTATACAGTGCTGCCAATTTCATTTGCAAAAAAAAAAAAAGTTTTTTATTCCAGTGTTGTCAATACTGGTAAAATGGCATCAAATGTTGGACTCCAGACAGTACCAGCCTCTTGTTTTTAGCACTGCATTAAATTAACGATGAACAGGATGAGGATATCCAAAATACATTAAAACCATAGTTGGCAGCTCTTTCTACTTTCCCCTCCAAAAACCACACTGTTGTTGTGATCTTTTCATTGTTAGATATTTTCATCTTCTAACAGAAACAGCACAGAGCTGTAAAAACACGCAAATAAAGCTGAGGAATGCACATTTCTGTGTTGTTTTTAACTTTTCCAGCAGTTTCTCACCGATTAAAGCTGCAAATATGATCTTGAATTGTGCCTTTGCATTTTCCACTTTCTTTTTTTCCACAATGGAAGGCATGTCATTTTAAGTAATTATCATTATCACTGTCAGATTGGATGTCCTGTGGCATTAGCGGAGGACGAAACACGATCCAGCAGAGTCTGGTGCTGGCCATTGAGCCCGTGACCCTAATCGCACACATGTGGGATAAAAGAGTGCCATGGCACCCCCCCCCCCCAACATTCCTCTGTTGTCCAAGATTAGACTGGTCTAGTCTTTTAATTCCTGCACTCTTGTTGTTTTATTGTTTTCAGATGATGAGTGCAGACACAGGTATCTTCTCCCATCAGTTCTCTCTCTGTTTTTCACTCTCTCTTCACCAGACAGCACACTGTCACTGGCAAACAGAAGGCTTTGTTACTTGTTTTCCTAGCAATTTAGCAACATCTGACACTGGAAGTTGAGATGTTTTTCTGTCAGGGGGAATGTCTCGGCCACACCAATATATCTTTCCATTATGTTCATCATTCCATTGTTACCTTACTAATAATCATTGTGGCCCTGCTCTGAAATGAAGCAGGTTTAAAGGATTAAATGTGAAGTTCTGGTCAGTTGTGGTTGTCTGGCTGTTGGCAGTAACACATATTTGGAGTGGCATGTATTTAGCATGCATAAGAGTCAGGAGCAAATCTCTGCAGGCACAAAAGAAAAGAGGTGTTCAAGTATACTCTTCTGTGCACATGCAGTGAGGCTGAACTGATTCATTATTTGCACCAAAAACATGATTGTTAAAGAATAATTCTCAGGATAAGCACATATAGGAAATTAATACGTTGAGAAAAATTCAATGAAGATTCAGTAAACAGATATTACACAAATATAGTTGTCTATTCCTTATGACAAGCAGTTTTTTCAGCATAGTGTCACCCATTGCTCACAAACAGCAGTCTGGCCATGAAAACAACTACAGACCACCTGGTGACTGTCAGTAATGAAAATCTGCAGTTTAGTCTCTGAAGAGGAATTAAATATGTATTCATATGAGGGACTATAGTCTTATAATTATGAACTTGTAAGATGTCATAGAGACCAGGAGCAGAGAATGTTAGAATTAATGGCCACCAGCCACAAATTATAATCTGAGTTCTGAGTAGAGACTGTGCTAGAATTTATTGCTGTCCATCTTCTTTATGGACAGGGCTCTAAAATATTCCATCATGATCTAATATAATCAATAATCAATGTATATATATATATGAGAGAGAGAGAGAGAGAGAGAGAGAGAGAGAGAGAGAGAGAGAGAGAGAGACATACATATATACTGCTCAAAAAATAAAGGGAACACTTTGAAAACACATCAGATTTTAATGGGAAAAAATAAGCTGGATATCGAAATTGTGGCAGGCTAGTCCAGTTTACTCAGATTAAAGGAACACTTTTTAATCTCAGTAAGCTTGACTAGCCTGCCACAATTTCGATATCCAGCTTATTTTTTCCCATTAAAATCTGATGTGTTTTCAAAGTGTTCCCTTTATTTTTTGAGCAGTATATATGTATGTATGTATGTATGTATGTGTGTGTGTGTCTCTCTCTCTCTCTCTCTCTCTCTATATATATATATATATATATATATATATATATAGAGAGAGAGAGAGAGAGAGAGATTTTTGATTTTTCAACACACCTTTATTGTCACAAATTCAACAGAAAAACACAACAACTAAAACAACTAAAAGAAGCAATGGAAAAGAAAAATGTCTCACTGACAAGAAATCAAAGACACAAGTAACCAAACAAGGAAAACTAAAACAAAAAACTTGCTTCTTACATCAGGATTATACCATAGATAATTTTCCCCTCCTTAACACAACACAGGATGTGCTTAAAGCACCACATAGCCTCAAAGGTTTCAACATTCTGCATCAGATGATAGTAATTGTAATCAATCACTATTCGAGCCTTAATCATGCCAACCAGCATGTCTTTTACATTACAATCCAGCAGTTGTTCAATTTTTCTTTTCCTACTAACATAAATAGCCATTTTAGCCTGACCCAGGATGAAATTTAAGAGTTCACTCTTTTTCTTAGTCCTCTGTCTATATGGAAAGCCCAAGATAAAAATCTGCAGGGAAAAGACTTCTCCAAACAGATAAAACAGCTTCCCCAAAAAAACAAACAACAATTGCAGTCTGTTACAGTCCAGAAAACAATGGAACACAGTTTCTTTCTGAGGACAAAATGGACAAACCTCAACAACATTTGGGTTTAAAAGAGAGATAAAAGCATTTACAGCCACAGCACCATGTAAAACTCGCCATTGTAGGTCTCCAACCTTCTTAGTTAACGGTGGTTTTTAGAGTGCTCTCCAGGCAGGCCTCACCTCAGGACCCAGACCCAAGTGTTTCCTCCATGGTGTATCAGCTCGACCTTTTAACTTATTCACATTTAGAATTTTCACCAAAAGTCCATACATTTTTTTACCAGGAGAGTCACAAATGTTAATGTGCTCAGAGTTTAAAAACACACCAGTGCCATCTTTAAAATCAGGAGATAAAATACTAAAAGGAAAAGGTTCATCAGCAGTTTGTACAGAGTTTTCGCAGTGTAAAACAATAGCAGAGTGTTCTTCTGCAGACAGGCAGTCTCTCCAATCTTTCAACAAGTTCATTATAACTCTGACTGAAGAGACGCCAAGAGCCGAGCACAGGGCAACAGCATTGTCCAAGTTAGGACCACATAAATTCACCAAATGTCCCAGCGTTGTAACCTTTGCAAAAATAAACTTTTTTAAAACAGAAGGTCCTAAAACATTGCCCACATCAAAACGGGTCCCGAACACAAGTGGTTCCTTTAAAAGCCAGAAAGGCGACAAGGAAGCCTGGGGAGAGTTCTTTTTAAAAAGTCCCCAGATTTTAAAAGCACTTTGGTAAAACTGGGGAAGTTCTGGGAGTTTTTGGCCCCTTAAATCCATTAAAAGCAGCGACTCCTCTAGTCCAAGCCCTCCACAGCGAGCCAGGACAGCCCTGGCAATAGGTCTCCACACAAGGTCAAGGGGGCCACTCAGCAGTCGCTGAATGAACTGCAGGCGAAAGACAGCCCCCCTGCTGGCCAGATGGATGAGCCCTTGACCACCTTCTTCCCTCGGTAAAAACAGGATACTCTGTGGAACCCAGTGAAGACGGTCCCAGAAAAAGTCCACGACTATAGATTGCACTCTGGCCAGCAAATTGGGTGGAGGGTCCAGACAAGACAGTCGATGCCACAGCATTGAAGCAATCAAGTTGTTGATAATTAAAACACGACCTCTGAAGGACAAGTTTGGCAGAATCCATTTCCATTTTTTTAGTCTTCCTTCAGTTTTTTCTAAAAAACACTCCCAATTTTTCTCAGTAAAAGTCTGATTTCCTAAAAACACACCAAGATATTTAAAACCACCTTGTGTCCACGAGAGGCCACCAGGTAGGGCAATTTTTTGTGGTCTCCCCCCCACCACAACAGCTTCACTCTTACCCCAATTCACTCTCGCTGAGGAGCACTCACCAAAAAGATTAACAGTTCTTAAAAGGTAGTCTACATCGTTTTGATTTCTTGTAAAAACAACAACGTCATCAGCATAGGCAGACACTTTAAAAACAGAGTCAGAGTTGGGGACTTTAAAACCAGTGAGGCCTTGCCTTAGTTTACAAAGGAGGGGCTCAATGGCAAGAGAGTACAGCATACCTGAGAGGGGGCAGCCCTGTCGGACACCCCTCTCAACTT